>CAUYPK010171472.1:0-79098 GCA_963574355.1 Loris lydekkerianus
CGGTGCGGGGAGGCCAGGCCCCCCCGGGGCCCGGGCATCCGGGCCATCCCCCAAATCTGCTGGACCCCACTGACATTTTTTCCACTGACTTCTTTTTTCTCGGTAAACATCTCCGCCTTTTCTTCCCCCCCCCCCCCGCCCTTTTTTGGCTGCCGTGCCTCCCCCTAAGGCTCTGAAACAATCCCCTCCTAACAAGTCTCCCAGCCCCTTCTCTGCAGAGGAACAGCCCAGGGTTCCTGCTGCACAAACATCCTCCTCTTCGCCTGCTGGCGGGAAGGCCCCTCTCTGTGGAGGAAATGCCGAGGAGGCTTGGGTAAGCCCCGAGCAGGCATCACTTCTTTTGTCTACAGCGGCCCCTCAGATCCTCCCTCTTCATCTCTTTCCAGAGCCCTTCCCAGAAAGCAGAGCAGAGGGTGGGTGCTTACCAGCCAACTCCATTGGGGACCTCAGCCCTGGGTCTGGATGTGGCATTCACCACTCTAGGCCTTCCACACTTCCAGTCAGCCCTCCACCAGACCCCTCTTCAACTTGTCACTCACTCTGTTCTAGAACCTTCCACACCTACTGCCTACAGAGAAGAACTCTCTTGTCTTCAAAGGCAAAAAATGGTTTCTAAATGAAGGTAAAAAGACCAAGGGTCATGCTTCTTCCGTGAAATAGGACCCTGCATGGACACCCCGCCCCACCCCACTCCCATCCATGCCCAAGACTTGTGCCAAATAGGGAAGGGGAACAGGCCTTCCAAAGCTTCCTCTTTTACTCTCTTCTTGTAGAAGAGATGAGAAAGGAGAGGCCCCAAGAGGCAAAGAGTCTTTGCCTAACTCTGCACCTACCTACCAGAGCCCCAGCATGACTGACATGGTCTCAGGCAGAAAGCAGCAGCCCCCACAGCTGCCAGTGGGAGAACATCTTCAAAGCAGAGGGGTTGTCTGGGAAAAGCTCCCTGATGCCATAAAGTCCCCTTTGCCTTGAGACCTGCACCCTGCCCAGATGCCTGGTTAGCAGCACAGGGAGCTTCCTCCCAATCTCTCCTCCCCAGAGGAGGTGCACACACTCCATGTGGTTTATTAGACAGAAATATGAGGGCTGTACTGGCCAAGCCTGTCTCCTGGCACCCTGGAGTCACTTCCCATCTGTAACAGCTCCCATCACTGTGCCTGGCACATGCCAGACCCAAGACCCACGGCGGGACTCTGGGCAGCAGGAGAGGCCACAGTGAGGGGAGGAGGCTTAATGCAGAACACACGATCCCCAGGACACCTTACTCCTCCCTTTGTTCACCATCCCTCCCCATGGGCCACTTGGTTCTCTGTTGTCTGTTTAATTCAACTGTTTGGTTAACTTTGACTTGAAACGTAGGCTCCAGAGAACATGCCTAAACTGCTCCAGGGATTTGACATTGCACACCAGGCCCTATGAGCCCAAGGGATCAAGGTTCCTGCTTGTGGACAGGGACAGGCTGAAACCAGGGTTCCGATATGAGCCATTCCAGGTCAACAGCGATTTGCCTTATCATTTTCCTAATTCACCTTTCAATTAGGGCTGCTGGATTTTGCAAGTAAAAATACAGGAGGCCCGGTTTAATGGGAATTTTCACAAATAATTTTCAGTAAAAGTATGCCCCAAGAATTGCATGACCATCCTGTCTCCAATACATTCCAGATCCCCATCAAACTTGGGCTTTGCCTAAGGTATGTGATTTCAGGTGACAGTTTTTATCAAAGGCAACTCGAATTTTATCAGCACTCACAATTCCCAGAAGAAGTTAAAAGGGTCCCTGAATTCAAACAGGCCCAAGAGAGAAGAGACCTGTTTGTTTTTGTTTTTCTAAACTCAAAGGGCTGTCTGATTCTGCAGTTCTAGTTATTTCCAGCTTGTCCTTCCCTCAGCGTTTCCCTCTCTCCATCTGCTAAATCTGGGTCCACTCGGAGATGAGCAAGAAGGGAAAAGACCCCACCCGCTGGATGACGAAACATAAAAGTACTTCCCCCACTGCATGACACTACCGTCAACGCTGGGCAAAGAGATCACCTCTCTCTGTCCCTACCAGGCTCTCATCAGGAGGCCCCATTATTTCCTGGCATGCCCCAACTACACACACAAAGCTCCGCCCTCCTGAAGTCACACTACAGTTTTCAGAAAAACTAGAAGGAAGGCAAGTAGGCGTGGCCCCAAATCTTTACCCATAGATAGCCATCATCAGGACAAGCCCTCTGGTGAAAATTATCCAAATCTGAACCCCAATTCTGAATCCAGTCATTTTAATCAGGGTTAACAACTTATTTAGATATCAGTAAAGTGTGAATGAAATTGTAATTGAAGACTTTGGGTGGCCTACCACAGAACAAAGGGAGCAACAGGGGTAGCAGATTCCAGGGGAGACCAAGGGGGCTGGAATGGACCTCCCGGGAGAGAGCCACTCTGCTGTCCCTGGAGGCATCCAAGCAAATACTAAGCCACAGATTGCTGAAGATGGGCAGAGTGTGGAGGTGGGAGCTAAGGGCAGAGGGATACGGTGTGAGAGGTTCCTGCTCTGGGGAAGAGGTAGAAGTAGACTGACAAAGTCCCTTCCTCTGGGCGGGGAGGTCCTTTAGGGTCTGATGTTAACACTGACTGACCTGTGAACATTCTTACACATAAGTTACTGGAAGGGATGTCCAAATGACCTTTCAGGAAGAGACCATACTTCCCTGTGGGCACATGTGGGATGAATCCAAATGGTCCTTCTGGAATGATGTTCTAAGTTATCAGTTATAGCTAAGGGAAACAGCCTGGGGCCTACCATGAACTCTTCCTCCCAGAGAGATGCTATCTCTGCAGCTAGGTGAGTATCTGAATGGGCCTTTGAATCAATAAAGCAACAGAGGGATAGCAATGCCTTAACTAAAAACCCGGCCACTCTTTCAGGGTTTCAAAGGTTTTAGGGCACACTGGTCAGTAGGAAGGCACTGACGCTATCTGCAGGCAGCATCTCCATGCCAGGTTGGTGCCTTGAAGTACCAGCTATAGAGCATTTTGAACATCTCCCCCCAGATTTGGGGACAACAAGCTATCCCAGCAGCTTGCTGGCTCTGTCATGCTGAAACTCCCAAGCAAGAAAGAATCCGCCAACAGACTGATGAACAAGAGGCATCCTGCAGTGAGCTAACCCCTTCCTTCTCCAATTGTTTTGGAGGCCAAATGCTTCACTTTCTAGCAACCAGAGACATTCTGCTGCCTCTCTCTGTCTCAGCACTCAGAGGACATGGCTGCCCAGGGTCCCTGCACGTGTGTCTAAAGACAGGTGGGTCCCTCAAGTCCCACTAACCACCTGTCTTAGGATGTGGCCTGCTTTGGCACTGAGCCCCAAAGTGTTGATGAAGAAAGGTTGTTTCCTTGAGTCCCTGCCCCAAAGTGGGTGGGAGCATCTGTGCTCAAACACTGAATTCTGTGCCTCAAAGGTGTGAGGGGCTTCTAGGAGCTCCAGAAAGAAAAGATGGAACAAATACTAAGCCACAGCTCGCTGAAGATGGGCACAACATGGAGGTAGGAGCTAAGGGCCGTACTCAAGAGATGCAGCAGCTCACACCTGCCATTTTGATTCACTTCAGCACCAAAACAGTAGCAGGTAAATTGCCCGGAAAGGTCTGGGTACACCAGGCACTCACGGGTCATTACTTTTCACAACCTCCCCATGAGCCAGGATCCTAGAGTCCCCTCCCTGCCCCTTACTAAGCTGCTTCCTCTGACATCCTCAGTTTCCCCATCCATAAATTCTCACATCATGCCCTGGAGGTAGCCTGTGAAAATAAATGAGGGGTATGTATGAAAGGGGACCGAGGCCTCCCGTGGGCTCTCTCAGACCCAGGTGGTTAAACTGCCTGGTTCATGACTTCAGAAACACCATGTCCTTATCTTCTTCCAGTCTGCAGGGGTTGGGATGGAAAGTGGCACAGACACATCTATTCTTCTTAATACCCCACACTTTATAACTTTGCTTTCATTTCACTAAAGGAAGCCGGAAAATATGAACAGAGACACTGAGGACAGAATTTTATAGATTTTATCTACCCAATATTCTCACAAACACCGGGTGAGGAAGGCACCCTTATTTGTCCCCATTTTAAAGATGAGGACGTAAGGCCCCAGGCTGAGCTCTGGCTCTGGTCCACTCAGCTCAGAATCCCGGCCCTTCCCTCTCTCCCCCATACAAACAGGGGCTGGGGGCAGGGTGTGGTTTCCCCCTCCCAGACCTCCAGCTGGAGACTTGGTTGGTTTTGTGACCATAATAGAACTAGTTCAGGTGCAAGTGGGGCTGGGTAGGGTTGTTTTAGACAGTAGTTCCCCTCAGGTAGACTTTGGAAATGTTTTCTCTTGACCTAAAATTAGGGGGTTTGGGAACCAGACAGGTTCTTGTACAAGTTAGTGGGAAGAGGGAACCCACAAGTGAACGCCCCACATTTCTTGGCCCTGGTATCCGTGGCTGCTTTGGATGTGGCTAATTCCCCGGGCGTCCTCTGTAATTCCACAGTAATGTGGCTTTAATTGTCCCCAAAGCAGGCCATTCTTCCTTTATTGTGCAGTAGATTTCTCTCCAGAGTTCGGATTTCATGCTCCTACCCAGGCCAGGGAACTCGCCGGCCTCGGGGTGTGCACTGTCCTGGCCAGCCCGGCCCCTTCTCCCAGGCCAGGCGGTTGAGATGACCGTGGGACAGATGTCAGGATTTGGGGGGTGGGGGCGCGGGGGCATGCATGAGGCAGCAGGGAAGCTGGTCTGTGGTTCTGTCTGGAAAGCGAATTAACTTGACAAATGCAAACAAGCTGTGACAGTGGGATCCTGTTAGGCTGGAGTTGGGCTGGGTTTCCTCCGCTGCAGCAGGGGAGGTGTCAGGAGAGGGGGTGGAATCCAGTCCTGGCCTGACCTGTCACCTGTGCCTCCCAGACCAGTCACCTGATCTCTCTGGGTCCTCTTTACTAGTCAGTGAAAGAAAAGCAATTTCAAGTACCCCCTTATCGGATGAGATAAGGGCCACAAAATGCTTAGCCCACCCCCACACACCCTGGCCAACCTTGGAGGGGAAGGTGAGCTTGGAGTCAGATGCACACAGGCTAGCACCCTGCACTTGACCTCAGGTGGAGGTCTGCTAATTTCTCTGAGCCTCAGCTTCCTTATCTAGGAATGAGGACAATGACGGTGCCCACTTGCCAACAGCAGCTGACACTGCTATTGCCACTACTGAGAGCCCAGCTGCAGCATCTACGCAGACCTAGGACAGGAGAGATGCACGGCTATGGGACAGTCTGTGCACTGGCTGAGTTCACTAGGGAGACGACGTAAGAGCAGGTGACAGGGCACCAGGGCCCTGTACCAGGGGGGCATCACAAAGGGTCACACAGGGGAGACCCCTCCCTCTGCAGGCCTCGGTCCTTGAGGGAGCAATGCCAGCTCATCCTTAGAGACCTTGGTTTAAGGTCAGCTGTTCCAGCATTTGCCTGACATGATCTGTGCCCATTTTAAGGGATTTTAAGGGATTCCTATGTCACATCCTCTCTACTTTCCAGAACCCAAACCATCTAGAAAGAACAAGGTCTGGAAAAACACAAGGAAAAACATCTCTCTGAGCAGCCAAAATGCTCATCACCAGACAAGTCCCTTCCCCATACTGTCCTTACTTTTCATTCCCCTGGATCCAGGCAACATAAAAACCACTCAGTGCACGTGAGTGGATTGCCAGGCACACCTCACCTCAATAGTCCTCTCCTGCAGGAAGAGAAAATGACTGACATTTACAGAGTGGTGGGGCACTCTGGGACGATGACCGATGACCGGCAGAGTGGCACCCTCAGGGATGATGTCAGCATTTTAACCCAAGAAAATGCACCCCATCTCCCATGGGCCCCCAGGGCAATCTCTTCTCCCCTTCCTCCCTACCCCGCCCCAGCTCCACCTCCTCCAAGGCACGCCCCTCCCAGCTTCCTGGCCACACCCTTGGTTTCTGAACACTCTTCACCCTACTGCCACCTTGGGTCACAACAGCATCCACTTGAACAAATAAGCCAAGGGCTTGGGTCCTGGAGTCTGGGCCCCTTCAGTAAAGGAACTCCTCATCTCTCCTCTGCTTTCATCCAGACAGCCCTTCTGGACGAAGGCACACCACAGGGAAGATGGACACCACCACGACCATCAGTCTCCCTGGACAGCTGCCCTTCTGTCTCCCTTTGTGGCTTCCAAGTCTTAGCTCAATCATCCCTTCTGCCTCCCCTCTCCTGTTCTTCATGGCACATATAATTTAATGATGTCATCTAATAGCAGATTGATTTTATTATATGAGGCTATAGCATCTACAGATTTTACACATGGATTTGTTTATTATGCTTACCCCATCCAGAATGTAAGCTCCAGGAGGGCAAAGATTTTTCTTGGTTTTTGTTTCACTGGTATGTATCTCCCAGGCCTAGCACAGTGCCTGATACATAGCAGGTACGTAGCAGTAAGGTCTGTTGAGTCAATGAATGGAAGAATCGGTCTGTAAGACTTGTCAACAAGGCCAGGCATGATGGCTCACACCTGCAACCTCAGCACTTTGGGAGGCCAACGCAGGAGGATCACATGAGGCTAGGAGTTTGAGTCCAGCCTGGGCAACCTAGGGAGACTCTAAAACATAAATAAATAAAAGGAGACTGATAACTTTCTCTCCCACCCCTGCTCCCTACTTCAAACCTTTCCGACACTCTTCAAACCTGCTCCCCCCATTTCCTCCTCCAGTCACAGGCATGAGCTCACCTCTCCTTCTCAGAGGAACAGAAAGCCCACGGACAAGAACTCCTGTGACCTGCTGCTGGGTAACCCCAAAGCCCTCTTCATTAGGGGCCACACCCTCCTCCTCCCCTGTTTAGGCTCAACCTCCCTTCTGCCTTAGACCCTACCCTGCCTGCCTCTCCAATAAAGGTAAACTAGCACCTTTCCTTTTTTTCTCACTCAGCCTCTCTGTGACCCCCATCCTTGTTTTTAAGAGACAGGGTCTCACTGTTGCCCAGGCTGGAGTGCGTGGCATGATCACAGCTCAAGTGATTCTCCTGTCTCAGCCTCCTGCGCAACTGGACTACAAGTACTTGCCACCACCATACCTGACTAATTTTTCTTATTTTTTGTAAAGGTGGGGTCTCACTATATTGTCCAGGCTGAACTCAAACTCCTGGTCTCAAGTGATCCTCCCACCTTGGCCTCCCAAAGTGCTGGGATTACAAATGTGAGCCTCTGTGCCTGGGCCCTGATGTCCTTTTTCATCCCAGCACTCCTGGTGGGGGTTAATAAGCACCTCCCAAAGTGCCAAGGCTACAAGTGTGAGCCATCATGCCTGGTCTCTGATGCTCCCCACTCCACAAGCCCCCTCTTTCCTTTGCTTCCTCAGCACCATTCCTCCCACACTTCCACTGCCTCACCACTCACTTTTCTGTTCACACTGCTCTACCGTCTTTGTTCCATTATCTCACCAGGATGCCAACATGAAAGCACCTGTGTCTGCCATATTGCACATCCAGGCGACAGTTCCATCTCTCTTAGCAGACTCCTCAGCATCGAGCTTGACAGTGGCCCCGCACCTCTCCTGCAACCGTCTCTTCCTATGATTTCCCAGCAGCGTACGTGCCTGGCTTTCCTCCTACAGCGCTGCTGCCCCTCTCCTAGGCCTGCCTTTCTCTACGCCTTAATTAAAGCTGATGTTCTTCCAGGAGAACACTTGGGCCGTCTCTCTCTCTTCTCATTCCTATCTACCCTGGTAATCTCGCCCAATTCACAGTGATTACCTTCTTGGGGAGAAATGACTCCCAAATTCTTATCTCCACTCTAGAAATCTTCTTTGAGTGTCTGACACGTATATCCAGCCGCCCACTCCATTGCAAACCTAACATGGTTCAAGATCAAAGTCATGTTATTCCCTCCCAAATCTGGATGTCTTCCGGGAAATGATACTTTCATCTCCCCACATGTGCAAGCTGGAAATCCAGGAGTCACCATTGTCACCGCCCACTTCCTCAACCCCATTACCTAACCAGTCTGTCTTCAGGGCTATTTACTTTTAAGTCCCAAATCTTTCTACTTCTTTCCCTAATCCAAGTCACCATCATCCTAGACCAACACAGAGGCCACAAATTTGGATTTTCAATCAGTCTGAGGCCTGGCTGGTGGTTATGAATACTCAGGACTGACCATCTTTCCCTTTCTGTACAGCTCAGAGGTCTCACTCTCCCCTCCTGTAGGGCAGGCTTGATTTTTACAGGTCCTTACTCATAACTGTAGCCCTTCAGAGTCCATCTTTGTGTGCCTATCTTCTGTTAGACTTCCCACCTTGGGAGAGGCAAGCCCTGCCTGGCCCTCTGGGACCCCCAGAGCCATGAGAGGTTCCAGACCACAAGGATTTCACACCCTCACGTGCAAAGTTGGTTCTCATCCTTGCTCACCTCCATGAACCCTGTTTTCACTCTAGTGACCTCAACAGATGGCAGCTCAGTGGTGTATTTTTTCTTTCAAGTTTGTATTTTCATGCTTTTTGTTGTTGTTGTTTGTTTGTTTTTTTTGAGATAGTCTCATTCTGTCACCCTGGGTAGAGTACCATGGCGTCATAGCTCACAGCAACCTCAAACACTTAGGCTCAAGTGATCCTCCTGCCTCAGCCTCCTGAAGTGCTAGGACTACAGGTGCCTGCACCTGACTAGTTTTTCTATGTTTAGTAGAGAGGGGGTCCATCTCACCCAGACTTTGTGTATGTTTTTTTTTTGTTTGTTTGTTTGGAGACAGACTCTCATTCTATCACCCTTGGTAGAATGTCATGGCATCACAGCTCACAGCAACCTCAAATTCTTGGGCTCAACCGATTCTCTTGCCTCAGCCTCTAGAGTAGCTGGAACTACAGGCACCTGCCACAACGCCAGCTATTTTTAGAAACGGGGTCTCAGTCTGGCTCAGTCTGGTCTTGAACCTGTGAGCTCAGGCAATCCACCCACCTTGGCCTCCCAAGTGCTAGGATTACAACCGTGAGCCACTGCACCTGGACTTCATGTATTTAAAATTAAAAAAATATTTCATCCTATACTTTGTTTCTGTTATTTCCAGAGACAGGGCAGCCATCCTGCAGCACGGCCAGGGCAGGAAATGCCAGGTTGAGCTGCAGGCCACATTATTCTTTCTCCACAACATCTGCTCTCTTAAGTCCTCACGATGACCTCACCTTTGCTGGTGACCCAGGCATGCACAGCCTGCACCCTCTGACGGAGGTTCTCAGGAGCACACAGCTATCCTAGACCACCTGCTAACTGGGGTATGTGCCTTCAACTCTCCAATTCAGCCCCCAGTTTCCAAAGTGCTGCAGGTAGCCAGCCCACTAGCAGTCATGAGATCAGTGTCGTGGGCCATTAAAGAAAAGAGAAACTAATCCAAAGTATCACGGCGAACACAGGGGAGGGTTCATTAAACTTTTACTTTGGATGAAGGAATGGATAGATGGATGGATGGACGTAGAAGGATGAACGGCAGGGGAGTGGGCAGGCAGATAGATAGGCAAATAAATACAACAGGCCATAATTCATCATGGTAAATGTATTTTACTGTGAGTCATAATCCCAAACCCTTTAGTTTAAATTCCACTGCATGGTTAGTCCCTGAGGACACGGGCCATGTCTTCTTTCCCTCCTGTTCTCACTAGACTTGGCAGCAAGCTGGGCTCAAAGGAGGCTCTTGGCAAATGGTGAGAGACCCTGGACTGAGTTTCTGGAGATGGACCCTTTCTCTCTTCCCCTAGGCCTTGCCACGTGAAGGTAGAGTCTGTCCTTTCACCAGCCTCATTTCTGACCCACCAGAAGTCAGGGGGTTCGGTGAAAAATGGTTTTTCTTGGTGCCCTGCCTTGGGAGGAGGTGAGGGCAGGTGCTGGGCCTGATGCTTGCTAGGACCTCCCTCTGCCCTCACTCTACACCCACCTGGCATCAGGTCTGGCCTTGGTCGTCTCCTTCCTCCTGCACCTGCCTAGTTATTTATGGTCTGATTAGAAAGCTGCCCTGGCTCCACAGAGCCTAAAGAATACATCTTAGATTCCAAAGCTTGACATCCAAGGCTCCCACAACCTCCCCAAACCCTTGTGCCACTGTCACTTCCAGGATCCCCCTCCAGTGAAGACTATGCTCTGGCTTTGCCCACCTATTCACGCTCTCTGTAGACGCCTCTGACTATGGAACAACGGTAATACCTGTAAAGCACATTCAGGTATATCCAAAGAGACTTAGGCCAGGGACACATCTGCTCACTGCTGGAGATCCCAGCCCCAGGGCTGAGGAAGCCAGGGGCCTGAAGCACACCCTGTGGGAAGCCCAGCCTTCTAGGGGTCCCGGCTAACCTCCAAGACCCTCTTGAAGGCCCCATCATCAGCACACAGGTCCCAAGTTGGCCCCCTCAGCTCCAATGCCGGTCTCCCTTCATGCAGTTGGCCCAGCTGTCCCATCTTATCTCCTTGTGTCTCCTGCTCCTCTGTGTGCCCCCACCTGGCCCCAGCGCAGTCCTCAGCACTTGGCTGTCAGTACACCCAATAACCAGGTGAGGATGGATTAGCTGACGAGGAGGAGACACCTGAGCCCAGGTAGGAGAGAGGGTCTGTCTGGCCTCTGTCTCTTGCCCACGTGGGGCCCTTGGTGATAATGTGCTGAGAAAAGGGGACAGGCCGAGGTCAAGGAGAGGCAGTATCTGGAGTCCAGCCATCGAGACCTGCAGGACACTGGCCTCCTGAGAGCAACATGTTCTCCTCCTCCTTCTAAGCAGCTCTCACAGAGGATAGAGCCTGAGAAAAACACAGGCACGCGCTCCGGTGAGGTGGAGCCCCCCCTCCATCTCTGCTGCCCCATTACCAGCTCTATTTGAGCTTCCTAGGCCTGGGGCAGTATCTTGCCAGTAAGATTTATGCAAATGAAATAATGAGCAATTTGGGGAAAGGAATGAAATGCTGAACAGCATCCAAACCACCCCAGACACCCGCCCGGAGGGTTTTCAAGTTGAGCAATCATTTTAAAGATGATTTAAAGTCACTCACGGGGGAGGGGGGGGGAAACACTGGGGATTCATGCAAACCAGCCGGCCCTGTGGCTTCAGGGGGTCCTCTCACATCAGGGAGGGGATGCATAGAGTCTGGCTGGGCTGCTCACGGTGCTTCGTGGCTGGACCAGGGTGACTTGGGTGGAGCCCACAATGAGCTCACTGTAGGCACATGGCCCTGGGTATCCTGAAACATCCCCCCCCATTCCCAAATTTAGACATAGAAATCCACCTACTTTAGCCCGGAAGGCCAGAAATGCCCACCAGCTCTTCTAGTGGAGACATGACCTGCCCATCGCTGAGACAGGGCTCCCCATGCATCTGGCTTGTTCTTTCTTTCATTCATTTGTATTGTACATCTTCACTGAGCTCCCACCATGTGCCAGTTCTTCTCTAGGTGCTGGGAGCACCGCCAAAAACAAATATTCACTCAGCAAACATTAGCTGCCCTCTGGCGTGACATCAAAACTGAGCTCCTGGTAGTTTACAGGAAGCGGAGGGACAAAGCACGGACAAAATTCAAACTCTAAGCACTGTCAATGAAGGAGAAAATACAGAGACCATTTCTAACAGAGTCATCAGGGAAATCTTTGCAGAACAGGTGTCATTTGAGCCAGGCACAGAAGGCTGGAGAGGAGCACGGTGTGTGGAGGTAAGGAGAAAATAATGAAATTCCAGGCAAAAAATGGCACAGGAAAAATGTAGAACATGAGGGATTCTAAGTATGAGTCGATTTAACTTTTCCTATAATCCATGTACATTTTTTTGTACACTAAAGAGATCACGGCTGATTGTCAAGGGATATTGTCTTTTTGCCACAAGCCAGGAGTAGGGCAGGAGGAGGGAGGAGGAAGGGTCAGTGAGGAGCTGGACTCCGACTGTGGAAGGGCCTGAACTCCTATAAGGAGTGTGCGGCGGGGGACAGGGAGGGCTTGGCCTCTGGTTCTCATGTCCTTTCCTTCCCTCCACTGTGTGTGTTACCAGTCTGCAAGACTAGGGCAGGGAGAGGGCTTCATAAAGACCAACTCCTTCAAGAAAAAAGAATGAAGAAAAAAAAAAAAAAGGAAGAAAAAAAGAAAGCATAATGTCATCATCTGATAAAGCCGGGAGGTGAGCACTCATCACACTGTGCTCTTTTCCTAACTGGGTTATTCCCCTCTATTCACAATAATTTTGGGATAAAATAGAGTTAGGCTAGCCTGGTTTGGTGTTGTAAAGACCAAAGTGTACAAGACAGGGTTTGTTCTGTTGACCCCAGCTGCTGGCCTGGTGCTGGAAAATTTCCTGCCCACTCCTTTCCATCTGTTCCCTCCACGGGCTGTGACTCAGCTTCCCTACAGTAGGGACTGACTCTAGGAAGATTCCAGAAAGCAGCATGAGTCAGAGCACCAAGAGGATATGAGGAAATGGGCTCATGGCTGCCCAGGGGGGAGCAAAGAGGACAGGTATCATGTATGAAGGGTGTGTGTGTATGCACGTGTGTGTATGTGTGTGTGTGGTTTGCTGGGCTGGGGATATTCACGCTGCCCTCTCAGTACAAGCTGGGCTCAATCAACAGGTACAAAGAGGGGCTAAGGTGGGACTGGAATGCCAGTGCAGTGACCTGTGAACGCTGCAAGCCAAGGAAGGGCTCTGAGGACGAGGACTCCACCGTGCCTTCTCCTGGGAGCCCCAGAACGGCAGTCTGGCGATGAGACAATGGCATCAGAAGTATGAGGCTGGTCCCTGTAGACAGAGCTCCACATGCACTGTGTGGACCCAGCAGTGCTGGGTCATCCTCACAACTCAGGAGAAGGTACTGGGTTCCAAGGACGACAGAACGTGAGCTGAGCCTCTACATCAGCACGTGGGAGAGCCCGGTCAGGGTCGAGAAGGACTAAGGGGGCGAATCCTGAGAGTGGTTCGTGAACTATTACTCCTGAGCAGAAGAAAGAAGCCAAGCAAGGAGGCAAAGGCTGCGTGAGGCCAGAGCCCCTGTGTGTGGGGAGGAGGGATGGACTGGGAGGATCAGGAGTCAGCGCATTGTGATTCACTGGGCCCTGGAGGGGCTCGGGGACACCAGTGTCCCTGTAGAGAACTCACAGGGTCTGGCCAGGGTGTGGGGGCTGGAGGTGTGGCGTGTGGCATGTGGATGGGGGTATTCATTTAGGAGGTAGCATCTTCTGGGTCTGGAACACAGGGGCAGGCCTCCCAAACTAGACCATTCTCACCTCACTCCGGACAATCAGGATACAATGTTTGTGTTAGGTAAAAACAACCATCATGCCACGTGGCTTTGCAGGTGGGGGCCACAATGTGAAGCTTGTAGTCCATTCAGGTGTGGCCGGGGCCCTGAATCAGGGCGAGGACCATGAAAGCGGAGGAGAGAGCTACTGAGGAGGTGCTCAGGCAGACCTGGGTTGTTCACCAGCAGGTGAAGGAGAAGGAGGTATCCAGGACAATGCTGAGGTCTTCAGAGTCCAAGAAACACCAGGGACCAAGGAGGAAACTGAGTGGAGATAGACCTGGGTGTGCAGATGGATTTGGCCCTGAGTGGCTGAGCTTGAGGGCTAGCCAGGGGAGGCTGCCCAGAGGCAGCTGAGCACCCCAGCTGGGGCTTTGGTGGATAGAGAGGGTCTCCAAACAAGATCGTGAACTCCTGTAGGACAGGCACTGAGCTGCCTGCCCAATCCTTGATCACCTCCCCACACACCTAGGGGAGGCAGGGGAAGGGGAGACACTATTACTTATGAGCGAAACCTGGGTCTCCTGGCCACCTCTCCTAGTCCTCAGGATTGTCTCCACCTGGCAGCTGAGAGCACAGGTGCAGGGAAAACAGCCTGCCGGGACTGCAGTGCTGGAGTGACACTCACTCTGGTCTCTAAGGACTTTGCCGCCTCACCACTCACCTCCCGAGAGTGAAAAACCCAAACCTCCAGCTGGCTCCTGCCACAGAGAGAGAGCAGCAAGGCAGCTATTGACCACCTGACCTTGGAGTCACGGGGCTCCCTTTCTGGGTGTCCGAGCAGGCCCTTAACAGCCAGAAGACACCAAGACATAATTTCTCAGGGGCCCTGAGCACCGACATGCCTAGAGGCTGCCCACAGATAAGACACCTTCCACCACATCTGATGTCCCAGTGGCTGGGTCAGTGGAGAAGGCCTAGACACCATCCCTGGCCTGCCGAAGTCACAGCCTTCCAACTCTTCCGTTGGGCTTAGATTTTCCCCATTTCATCAATCCAGAGTTGCACATCTCCCACACTTTGTCAGGCCATAGGGGCCGTTCAGTAGTTACTGGCTGCGCAGAGGGGAAGACAGCAGCCGAAAGGTCCAGAGGTGACGTGGAACTTCCCTGGCACGCTGCTTTATCCACATCCCAAGTGGCACAGAGGTGACAATGTGGAAAGACAAGGCATCAGCAACTTGGAGTTGAACTGAGCCAAGGGTGGCATGCTTTGGGGAATTCCTGAATCATTTCATATATATTTCCCTATAGATGTACAAGCCTAAACATCAACAGAACCTTCCAGGGGATGAAACTCAGTCCGGCACTCAGAATGGCAAGGCTCCAAGGGGCTGTTTTCCTCCCAGCGGGGAAGAGCAATCAGGCGAATAAAAACAGCCCATGGCAGCACTCAGACCAGAAGCCAGACGCAAGTTTTCCCCCCAGATCAGGCGTCTCCATGTCTCTGCCTCCATCTCCAACTCCACTCTACCCTCCCCAGACCTGGGTCCCCTGGGCCTTCCAGGTAAAGTACTTTTAATGGGGCCCAAGGAGGCCCCGCCTCGCTAGCAGCTCCAGAGCCTGACAAGGGGTGACCCCCAAATGGCGTCTCCACTCCCCTTGGCCCAGTATCACGCTGACTTGGGTTTTTCAATTTCCTCAGGTCTGAGCTCTGCAGAGATATAACTGAGGTGTTAATCTCAGCCCCTTCTTTCTGCCTGCCTGGGCAATGAAAGTGAGCCCTGCCTTGGATACTGTTACCTCCGGGAGGGGATCACAGAGCCAGACCCTCGATTTTGCAAGCAAAGAAATGCGGGTCTGCCCCGTGTGTCACACACAGCGGCAGTGACAGGGACAGAGCTGCAGACTTCTTGGTTCTTTTTAAAATTCTCTTTCCTTTGTTCCATAGCACCTTGGATAAATGACAAACAGGCTTTTTGCCATTTCTTTCTGTTCTCTCAGTGCCTGGAATTCCAGGAAAAGTCTGATTTTTGTCACAATTCTGCTAGGTGAACTTCAGCAGGGCAGCTCTGAGAATGGAGCCAGGAGGCAACATGGCAGGGGAGCCCCTGGGAATGGGTAAGAGGTTGCCCTGGGTACACGGAAGGGACAAGGCATGCCAAGAGCCCTGGGGTTTTCTTCCTCCCAAGATCTGAATCCAAGAAACACAACCAGGTGCAGTGTTAGGTTTAGAGGGAGAAAACCCACCCAGAAATGATTGTCTTTAGCCAGGGGCATTCAGAGAAGATGAGGGCAGTATCACTGCAGACAAGGAGAGGTTCACATGCCAAGTTCCCCTGCTGGGCTAGGGAAGGCCTTTCTCTCTGCCTTCAGCTATCACCCTCAGTCTGGGGTTGACTGCCAGGGCAACATCGCCAATCACCCACCCCTCAACACCCTCCTCACACTACTGCGAACCCTGGGAACAGCAGAGGCTACCCAGGGATAGCCTGGGACTCTTGGGACGAACTCGAGCTCTCTCCTCCAAATCCAAGAATGAACTTCAGCCCAAGCCACCTGCATCCAGTTCATCAATAAAATCACTGGTGGTGGCACATTTTCTCCAGTTCCCCAGGCTGAACTACAGGAAGTGTGGGAGTATCTAGTACCTAACTCTCTGACCCGTGTGTGCCCATTGTGGTTCTTAAGACCAGCGAGGATGTCCTGGTCACCCTGGTCAGCAAAGCCTCCCCCACACTCTAATATCTGCTGCCACTCTCACCATCCCTATCACCAGCCTCCACATGCTCCCCAGTGCCACAGAGTAGGACAAAGACGCCAACGTGCTTGCCGTCACCACTGGACCTGTGTCTTCCAACAAGTGGCACCAAGTATGACAGTCATATGACACTTGAGGAGGACTCAAGGTCGCTGGTCTCTTTCCTTTTGGTCCCACAGGCAACCCACCCAGTTCTGAGGATACTATCTCCTCCATAGACCCCACATGCGCCCACTTCTCACCAACATCCCTCCACCCACACCCCTGTCGTCTCTCACCTAGAAACTCCCAGGGCGTCCTGGCTGTTCCCCAGCACACAGAGCAGCCAGGGAGATGTTCTTCTAACATAAGCAGGATCGTGTCATTCCTCAGCTCAGCACACTCAAGCCCTTTACTCTTGGAATAGAACCCAAACTGCTTGTCCGTCCCTGCCCACCACTCTGACCCCATTCCCACCCCACCCCCACTGCTCTGTGTACGACTGCCCTCTCTGGGGCCCCCTCCAGGACACTTAGGGGACACAGGGGAGCCTGCACACAGCAAAAATGAGCCCATGAGCCCCTCACTCAAACATGATCCTGGTTCCCCATTGCCAAGTTGGCCTAACGGCCCCTCTAGCTGATATTCACGACTCTCCACAGTGTGACGTTCTCCAGGTTGTGCCCCCCCCCCCCCCCCAAATGCCTGATTTGTTCCCTGATCAGCTCCTACCTGGTCCTCTCTGACCTCAGCCTTCCTACCAGTCAGGGTAGAACTCCAGGCCCTGATCCTTCTGGAACCTTTTCCCCACAGCTCCCAAACTCGCTGAGCAGGGGGAAGAGGAGGCCAGAGGCAAGGGCACCAGTCTGGGAGGACCAAAAGGATGTGGCTAGCTCCTTCCATGTCCTCCCTTTTGATTTCCCCAGCAAACCAAAAGATGGCAAACTAGCTAGCTCTGTATCACCCACGTCACTGCACCCTTTCCAACACATTAAGTGCTGCACTGCTCTCTAATCTTTTCATCAGTGTCCCCCATTTACAGCATCCATTCATTCACCCCGACTCTGACCTGTAATCAGGGTGGGTAGGAAGCACTCCTGGCCCCACCACTTGTTGGCCAGACAACCTTCACCAAGTTCCTTAGCCTCCCCACGCTTTGGGTTTCTCCTCTGTAAAACAGACAAAATATTGCGTTTAAAGGCTCTACAAGAATTATTAAATCAGTTAAGGTGACCAAGAGCCCAGCACCGTAAGTGATAATAATTTGCATTAGTATTATCACTTGATATTTACCGGGCACTCACTCTGTGGGAGGTTGTGTGATAAGGAAAACAAAAGAGGACAAAAGGCCCTGATAGAGCTCCCAGTACATGAGAAGTATAAAAAAAGACATTCATACACTCATACACACACACAATAACAGTGACTGCTAAGCCACAGCATGTGGCAAGCACTGTGAAATGTACACATACGCCAACTCATTTAATCCCCACATCAACACTAGGAAGCATTCCCCCCATTTTACAGAAGAGGAAACTGAGGCACTGAAAAGTAAGGCAGTTTACACAAGTATCACAGTCGGGGGGAGAGTCGGGGTGCAATCTGATGCCACCAGGTCCCAGGGTAGAAGAGCTCAACCACTTGGTCCCACTGCACGATGAGACGAAGGCAAGTGGGTTCCTCTCTCTCCCCATAGCAGCTCATCCTGCAGGGCTAAGGTGGGCAGGTGCTCAGCACATGAAGCTGTGACTCTGGAAAGGAGGGCTACTTGGGGTTCCCAGGGCGTCCTCATGCAGCCCTGCCTGCCCATCACTACAGCCCTCATCCTCATCATCATCATCATCATCGTGACTGACGGAAAAGGAAGCGCAGCTGAGTGTGGTCTAAGTGCAGCCCAAGCCCATCTCAGGCCCTGCACAAGGTGTGGCCGAGGACGTCTTGGAAGTCTGGGCAGACCACCCAGCAGGCTTCCCACCCACAGGCTCCCTCAGAGTTCAGGAAGTGGAATCCAGAGAGAAACAGGAGGGAGGAGAGCACCAACTGTCATGGCAACAGCCCAGGACGGAGCAAGGACACTCCGTGTTATCCTCCACCACATTTCCACCCCGAATTCTCCACCTCAGGAAAGGAAAAACAAGGATGGTGCCCAGCACGCCCAATTATGGAAGAAAAGCGTCTAGGAGTCAGAGAACATGAGTCAGCGGAGTAGAGTTGCTGATTTTTAAGAAAAACGGATGTGATTATAAAACAGTGGTTGTGGGATGGAGGGATCCAGCTGACACAGACCCAGCCTTCCCGGGTGACAGGAGCTGTGCAAAGGTTAAGCATCAGGGGACGAGCCCAATGCTTCTAAGTACATCTGAGCACTTGCTGGTTCGAAAGACAAAGTTACTGTACTCAAGATCTCCGAAGAAAGGCTTTAAAAATACAGACTACTTGCTCTCACCAGGGAGGACAGTAATCACTGTAAATGTATTCAAAGACAGTGGTGTGAAAAAACAATCCTTTAATTTTTCATGGTGTTTTGCCACTCGCAAAGCCTCCAGAAGTCTTAGAATCTATCGTGAGACTAGGAAAAAAATCAAAATAGTATGATAAGACTGAGAGAAAACTTAATCTGATATGAAGTCCAAAGGGAGACCCATTTACATTATAAAACAGGAGGGAAATTGGGGAGAAAATGATAGAGCATGGTGTTGCAGCAACGAGCCTACTGTCCAAGCCGAATGTTAGGCTCTACTTTCATGCCTTGTAACAAGATATTTAAATGCAAAAAGTAACACTGTAAAATATAAGCATTTATGTAAACTTGGAATCAAGAAGACCTTCCTAAGGCAGGGTACAAAATATTCAAATATATATTTAAAATATATATTATATATTTTATAAAATATATTTAAAATATACTTTATATATTTTAATATTCAAATATATACTTAAAATATATGACAAAGTTTAAAATTGATTATATGACCATTTTAAACTTTGTATGTCAAAAAGCGTCACAAATTTTAAGAAGTCAAAAGCAACCTAGGACAAATATCTGTAGGACAAAAAGATATTGTCTTATGTAATATCTTTTTGTCCTACAAATATTATGTAAGACATACATTCAAAAAAAAAAGTTGAACTTTTTTTTTTTTTTTATGAGACAGAGTCTTACTCTGTCACCCAGGCTAGAGTGCTGTGGCATCACTGTAGCTCACAGCAACCTGAAACGCCTGGGTTCAAGCGATCCTCTTGCCTCAGCATCCCTAGTAGCTGAGACTACACGTGCCCACCACCATGCCCAGCTAGATTTTTCTATTTTTAGTAGAGATGGGGTCTCACTCTTGCTCAGGCTGGTCTCAAACTCCCAAGCTTGAACAATCCACCCACCTCAAGCCTTCCTGAGTACTAGGATTACAGGAGTCAAAAAGTTGAGCTCTTTCTAGAAAAACATACTAATGTCCAAACAAGCAAACCACAAAATATAAACTAATGAAAAATATTCAACCTTTCCTGGTAATCAAAGATACACAAATTAAAACACAAACCACCACTTTTTGTCTGGCAAATTGGCCGACATTGTTTAGAGCCATTGATATCCAATACGCCTGAGGAAACGGGGAGAAAACAGTTCACACTCTCTAAATTTGGTGAGATTTTGGGGAGAACAAGATACAACATGCATCAAAAGTCTTAAACATGTGCTCACTCCTTGACCCAGCAGTTCCACAGCTAGGAATTTATCCTGAGGGAACATGGAGAATGGCACAAAGATCAACTTAAAAGGATACAGCAAACCTTAGAGTGGAAAAAAATCTGGAAACTGCCCAAATGTCCAAATTTAAATACCTGGTTAGTGGAGTTATGGTACATCCGCACAATGCAACACTCGCCAGCGGAGCAAAACTACAGCCCCGAAGGATATTTAGAAACTGGAAAGATGGCAGCAATGTATCAGGTAAGAAGTATGTCGCATGTTATAGAAATGTGCACACAGAGAAAGCCCTACAAGGCAGCAAACACACTGGGGTGTTAAAAGATCACTTTGGCGGGTGGGATAACCTGTTACTTGCATTTTCTCCTTTTTTCCTAATCTATACCTTATGATTTTTCTACACTGAAAGGCATTGGCTCTGTAACAGGAAAACCACAACAATAACCAAAGCAGAAACCAAAGCACAAGGCTGGGGGACTAGGGCGAATGCCTTGCCAGCCAGCCACTCTTCGGGCATTTAATGCTCCTCTGGACCCACCCGCCTCCCAGGTCAAACTTCACACCACCCCTTTAGTTTGGTCAAGAGCATCACTGGGAAATAAAAGCCACTGTCCCAGTCACAAAGCTTCTGATCCAAGTCACCATTTACTAGTTATGAACCAAACTATAGAGGGAAATGTTAGGGGAAATGTGTGAAGGAAGGTAATCCTGAAACCAACTCCCTAAGACCCCAATAAACACGGAGAAAGATAATGCCCCCTGGCAATGACCAGATCACATTCCAGCTCTCCACACCCAAAGGAACACTGACAAATTCTGACAAATTGGAAAGGGAGGGAGGTGACTGAGATGATGGGCATAAGGTCACAGGAGGAATGACCTGAGGAAGTAGGTGTGAGATTGCCTGGGGAAGAGAAGGGGTGGGGGGCAGTTCTGTGGAAGTGGGAGGGCAGAGGAAGCCAGTTCAGCTCCACCCAGGTACAAACCTGGGACAGACCAGAGCTGCCGCCCCTGGGCTAGGGCCCTGGCGTGTAGGCAGGCTGAGCAGATGGGGTTTGCATGCTGCAGGCCACACTTACGTGGAGTGGGTAAGGATGGCTGGGAGCTCAAAAAGGGTGAGGAGGCAGCAGGGGCCTCTACAGAGCATACACGGGTAAGCACCCGGGTGTGCCAGAGTAATGTTATAATAATCCATGCACATAACTGCCGAGAGATCCCAGGGAGAAAATGAGCGCTGGGGCTGAGTGGGGAAAATCAGAGAGGAAGCATGCATTGAGCAGGCCTGGATTAGCAGAGAGGACGGGGTGGGGAGGAGGAAAGCAGAAGAGGATGAGGAGCCACTGTCAGATATTATACTGGGGGAGGAGAAATTAACTATCCCCGCAAGGAGGAGAGAGAAAGTACAGAGGTGCTCCCAAGGAGGAGAGAGAAAGTACAGAGGTGCTCCATTCTAGAAAGCCCTGGAGAACTAGAACATGAATATACCCGGCCTCCAGGAAAGTAGGAGAAAACTGTCCTTCAGGAGGAAGTGAGAGTTTTAGCACCAACGTGCAGGTGAGTCATCAGTTTACTCCCCATCTAGCCTGTCTCTCTTAAGGGTTTTAATTATGACCTCCAGCTCTCTGCCTGTCACTCACTTCCTCCTTTTTTCTGGAGTCGTGTGGCCCCGGACTGAAGTAGGGACAGCTCTCCATCCTGGTCCCACCACTTGCTTACTCGGTGAGGTCTGCAGTGGTTTCCTCTCCCCAGGCTCATGACAGGTCTCCAGGGAGAGCCCAACAGGCCCTTGAAATGCTGAGATGCCAGGAAGGGGCTGAGGACTCTTCCACTTGGGGAGTCTGGCGGGGAACCCCCTCAGCAGCACTGCCCTTTTCGGCCAACACTCCTACCAGTGGCCTCCTGTAGGCACTTCCACAGGTACAGAATCCAAATTCTGAGCAGCACTGAAGTCATGGCCAGAGGCAGCCAGGTATGGGCTGTGGGTGTGCCTCACCACTGGGACTTGGGAAACCAGATCAGAAAGGGTCAGGTGGGAGTTTGACCTGTGGTGGGGTGGCAATCCTTCCAGCCTCTCCCCCAGTCGGGGACTATTTGACAAAAACTAAAGAAAACAAGAAGTCACCACGTTCTCACATGCTTGGCCCTTTATGAAGGATCCCCAAATCTTTAACACAGGAGGAGAGAAGCCCACATGCTCCAGCCTGGAAACTGTCCCCTGACATTAATCTGTACAGGGCTTCTTCTCATGTACAAGGCACTCTTCCCATATACTTTTAAAAACTAACTTACTGATTAAAAATGGGCAAAGGCTACATTGAACAGACTGATGAGAATATTTCAGATTGTATATGAAACCAGCACATTGTACCCCTTGATTGCACTAATGTACACAGCTATGATTTAACAATAATAAATAAATAAATAAATAAATAAATAAATAAATAAATAAATAAAAAATGGGCAAAGGGGCTGGGTGAGGTGGCTCACTCCTATAATCCTAGCACTCTGGGAGGCCAAGGTGGGTGGATCCCCTGAGCTCAGGAGTTTGAGACCAGCCTGAGCAACACCGAAACCTTGTCTCTACTAAAAATAAAAAAAACTAGTTGGGCATTGCCAGGCGTTATGGCAGGCACCTGTAGTCCCAGCTACTCGGGAGGGAGGCTAAGGTAAGAGGATTGCTTGAGCCTAAAAGTTTGAGGTTGCTGTGACCTATAATGCCACCGTACTCTACCCAGGAAGACGGAGTGAGACTCTGTCTCAAAAAAAAAGGAGGGGGGGCAAAGGTTCTGTATGGGGACTTCCCCAAATAAGATACATGTATGGCCAATACGTACGCGTAAAGATGCCCAACATCATCAGCCACCAGGGAAAGGTGAATCTAAACCACAGGGAGATACCATGTCACACTCACTAACATGGTTAAAATTTTAAAGAGCAGATAATAACAAGTGTTAGCAAGGATGTAGAGAAATTGGAATCCCGTGCACTGCAGGTGGGAACGTAAAATGGTGCAGCCCCTTTGGAAACCAGTCTGGCAGTTCCTCAGAAAGTTAAACACAGAGACATGATGCAGCAATTCAAGTACTAGGCAAATACCCGAGAGTATTTATTCCTTGCATTATTCCTAACAGCCAAATAACAGAACCCAAATGCCCCTCAACTGATGAATGAATAAATAAAATCCAGAATATCCCCCCCCCACAGAGTATTACTCTATAATGAAAAGTAATGAAGCTCTGATCAATGTCACAACTTGAATGAACCCCGAAAACATTACACTATGTGAAAGAAGCCACACCCAAGAGATCGCGTATTGTATGATTTCATTTATATGATATGTACAGAATAGGTGAGCCATAGAGACAGGAAGTAGATTAGTAGCTGTCTAGGACTGGGAAAGGAGGCGGGTGGAGGAGATGCGGAGTGACTGCTAATTAATTGGCTATGGGGTATGCTGTGGAGTGATAAAAAAATCGATTGTGGTGATGGTTGTACAACTCTCAATATGCTAAAAACCACGGAGTTGTACACTTTAAGTGAGTGGGTTAAGTGAATTATTTTTCAGTAAAGCTGTTTATTTATTTATTTGGAGACAAAGTGTCACTCTGTCAGCCTGGGTAGAGTGCTGTGGCATCATAGCTCACAGCAACCTCAAACGGGTTCAGGCGATCCTCTTGCCTTGGCCTCCCCAGTAGCTGGGACTACAGGAGCCTGCCATAATGCCCAGCAATTTTTAGTAGAGAAAGTATCTGGCTCCTGCTCAGGTTGATCTCAAATTCCTGACATCAGGCAATCCATGTGCCTCAGTCTCCCAAAGTGCTAGGATTACAAGTGTAAGCCACCACACCCCCAGTAAAGCTGTTTACAAAAACAATAACACAGCCAGCTGTGGTGGCTCACACCTGTAATCCTAGCACTCTGGGAAGCTGAGGCAGGTGGATTGTCTGAATTCAGGAGTTTGCAACCAGCCTGAGTTGAGCAAGACCTTGTCTCTAAAAATAGCCAGGTGTTGTGGTGGGTGCCTGCAGTCCCAACTACTTGGGAGGCTGAGGCAAAAGGGTCACTTGAGCCCAAGAGTTTGAGGTTGCTGTGAGCTATGACACCACATCACTTTACCAAGGGCAACGAAGTGAGACTCTGTCTCCAAGGGAAAAAAATTATACTTAATCCTTATATCCCTTTGAGGCAGACCCTAACATTAACCCCCTTTTAGTGGTGAGGAAACTGAGACACAGAGGGACCTGTGTCTGTGACCTACCCAAAGTCACAAAGTAGCAGAGCCAGAATGTAAGGCCAGGTGGTGCGCCCCGTCACCCACGTTCTCAAGCACTCCTGGAAACCCCTTGCAAATGCAATTTAGGGTAACTGTCCCTTTGCACTTCCAACGTGGAGGGAACAAAAAGGTAGCAGATGGTACCCCTTTGGGCCCTTTAAAACAGGCTCATTTACTTGTAAGTTCACAGTAAGCTGCGGACTCCATCTTCCACCCCCAAATTGGGGGTAGCAGCTGTGGGAGTGCAGGCCCTCCACAGAGAGCCTCGGCACTTCTCAGTCTGAGCCACAGAGCAAGGGCCAGCGGTTCTGTCTGAGAACCGTCTGCCCCCAAGCTTCTGAAGGAAGTGCACAGGCCGACTCTTGCCGTCATCGGCCATCCATGACACTCAACCCTGAGCCCGGCCCTTCCACAGGAAGGCAGCGCTCTCTGCCATTCTCCCTCTAGGCCTCAGTCCCTGCTGCCAGGCAGCTCCTCTGCTGGCTCTGATGACAATCTGCTTTATGTCCTCTCTGCCTCCCTGCCTGTCTCTCAGCTTTCTCTTTATTTATGCACGCACTGTTTCCTTAGACGCTACATTTTTTCCTATAACATCATGTCTGATCCAGACTTTCCTAAAAGCACCCTTTCACACTTTGGGGCTTCCTCGGTGTCACTCCAGGAGGCCCCCTCTCCCTGCCCAGGGGGCCAATCCAGACCCCTTTCCACCCCTCATTCAGGGAGCCACAATGCACATTTTCATATCAAAAGCCACCCCTTGTACACAAATCCTTCCCCAAAGCAGGCAAGATATCCGAGAAATCGCCCATGAACAGGATGTGCTGGCTGCTTAGGAAATAATTAAATCCCTGTACTGGTAGTTTCATACAGTGGACTACGCTCCACCTTCTACTTCTCGCCTACCTTCAAAATAATACTTTGCTCATTGCCTTTTCTGAGGAGAAGAGGTATTTTTCCACAACTTCTATGAAAGGGCAGTCAGTCCCCGAGCAATATAAACAAGACTCTGTACTGAGAGGCGACGGGAGGCTGACCTTCGGGGGCCTCCCAAAGTGACAATGAGGAGGTGATGGATGGGCATGTTTTCTGGCCATAGTTTTCAAGCCGAGGCAGGCACTGTCTTCTGCAGTTTGGGAGAAGGACACCTCCCTAGCCCCCACCCCCGCCCCCACAGCTATCCTCCCACTGGGTCACAGAAACAAACAGTGGGTAGAGACCCCAGAAATCACCTAGCTTGACCTTTGGGAGCAAAAGATGGGGAAGCTAAAGCCCAGTGATGCAGAGGACGTGGCTAAGGCCACACAGCTAGCTAGTGGGTGGGTGGTTCAACACTGTTGAAGCCAGAGGCGGCTCTGCCCACCCTCGCCAAGCAGCACCTGCTCCATCGGTCCCCGCGGGGTGTTCTGCAGAGCCACCACCTCTGTGGACAAGGGTCTGAATGACTCGCGGCCTCTTCTCCAAGAATAACAGAGCCCTCGCCAGCAGCAAAGAGGCAATGTGCTCGGTTAACCAAACAAGATGACGAGACCCACCTGCGGCTTTCCGGGCCTCTAAGAAGCTTCCACAATCTGCCCCCTGGAGAAACAAATGCAGAGAGGTTGAAGGAAAGGGCCACCCAGCCTGCCCCTGGGGGCCTCCACCCCTCCAGCTCATGTTTGTTTTGTTTATGAGAGGAAAATTCCCGACTGTTCACGGGGAGGGAGACATGAAGTCCCTTCCTCCAGGGCTCAGGAGGGTTCCTGTGTGCCCCATAGGCTCTCCTGCCCTCCACACGGGGCAGCCAAGAGCAGCAGCCCCATCCGAGGCTGCCCCAGGGCTTCCAGAGACTCCGCCATGGCCTGGTCCATGTCTCTGGGGGCTGCAGCCTGGGGAAATGTCAGAGCCGTGTGTCACCACCCCGGGTGGAAGGATGAGTCAGGGCACAGACCTCAGCTCTTGTCTGCCCTCTGCTTTCCTCCTGTGGCTGCCTGAGTGTGTTTGTGAAGCTGGTTTTTCAATGAACTCCAGTGCACACTGTGGGAGCATTGAGAGCATTTATCAAATCTTTCTCCTGATTTCAGCCAGGATCTGTCCAGCTCCAGAACCTCATGTAGATGAGGACACAGGTTCAGCCAGGAATGTGGCTTTCTCTTCCCATCGACAAGCTCTGAGGAGGAAAGCCTCGGAAAGTCTTTATCCAGCCAGCAGGATGCCTACACACCCTTGGGACCCTGGGGACACATGCTAAGTGGATGCCAGCATTTTGGGTCTTTGGCGAACATCTCCAAACCACCCCCATTTCATGCTCCCCCATCCCAAATTCTGAAATCTTTCTCCAAAGACTTGGATTTACTGAATCAGTCTCAAGATGCTTTCTGCCCACCCAAACGAATGAGCTCAAGTTCACTAATTCACTCTCCTGTTTGCAGGGTCGTTTCCCTCAAGGAGCTAAGGCAGAAAGAGGGGGAGCTGCTAAGGCAGAGGTTCTCAACCTTCCTAATGCCGCGGCCCTTTAATACAGTTCGAGAACCACTGTGCTAAGGCAGAAAAGGCTTTGGGCTGCACCCCAGCCCTTCCTCCCACGCCCACTGCTAATCCATCCAAGAAAAATGCAGACAGCCTCTTACACAATCTCCCACTGTGTCGGTTTCTAGAAACACAAATACTGTCCTCAGAAGGTGCACATTCTAAAGAGGAAAATGGAAACAGACACTTTGGGAACATAGCCACTTGATAAACCGCAAATCGAGAGCAACCAGAAGCTAGAAAAGAACAGAGGAAGAAGTGTTTCCCCATAGTTTGCATTGGTAACACCCTTTATCTCCATTTTTACTTTTTAAACTCGAGTTTAAATAGCAAATTTTTTTTTGGCAAAATTCCACGCCCTACAGAAGTAGATGAATTTATATATTACAAGTAATTTTTATCCTATCCCTAAACACCATAATAGAGACATGCAGACCTTTTTCTAAGTGAACATGTTCATGTTTTTTAAGTAATAATAAATATCAGGCTAATCATACTTATTCATAAATCTTGCTTTTTTCTCTTGCTCCTTTACAAAATACTTGAATAGCTGAATTGTACATATTTCATTTTATGGCTGTATTAGCGTTTATTTAACTAACCTCCCATTGTTGGACATATTTTTTTGCTGTTATAAACAATGCTGCAACAAACATCCTCGAACAAAATCTGTCCCTCACCGTGTGCTATGTGAATTTTGATTCTGCAGTTAACTGTTTAGTTTCCTTGTATTCTTTCCCTGAATTACATCTCCACTTCCTCCTCACCCCTGCTGCCTTGCAGTCTCAAACTGTCTTCTACTAAGCAAGGTCTGCTTTGGTTGCACAAAGAAATCATATTCTTGCCATCTGAGAGCACCAAGCTCCTAAAGTTTTCTCCTGGAGCTTGCTGTGGAATGGCATCCAGAAGTTGATTCTTCTTCTTCACATTATTTACATTCTATCAAGGTGCTGCAACACTCAGCAAATAATGAACCTTTCCTCCTAGAGGGCAATACAGGGTTAAGTTCCTGTGATCTGTCAGTCACCAACCGATCAGTACTTAACCTTATTTAATGTATGTTTCTGTCACTGAACATACAGGATGGCCATAAAGTTCGTGCACGATTTTAAATTGCACACGAGCTTTACGGCTACCCTGTATATTGCTGGTTCTTTAGCACTGCTCTCACACCAACAACACTGTAACTTCTTGCCTGAACAAAACTTATCTAAGGACAACATGTTTTCTCCATGAGGCACATGGTAGCTTTCTTGAGGGCAGGGGTGCTGGACAGCACTTCAGTCCAGTGCAGGAGCAATGTGAAAAGCACAGTACCAAGTAGGCCCTAAAAAGATGCTGTTTACAGCATGGGAGCTGAAATAACCTCAGCTGGGAACATAAGCACCAGGTAACTCAATTTTTCACCTCTCCATGTATGCCATAAATGGCTGTGAAAGGGTTGGATTTTAGCAAGCAGGTGAATTTGCAAATATGGAATCCACAAATAATGAGGGTCAATCGTACTTTTCCTTTCCTTGACTCCGCTGCTTTTCTGTAAATCCTGTTCGGTTTCCCTTTACTTATCCTGGGAAAGGCAAGATCTATGTACCTGCCAACTGTGTGTTGACAGAGTGGTCTGCCCTGGGCAACGTTGAGGAGCCCCTGAAAAGTGCAGGCTGATGGGCACAGCTGGGTTTGGCCTGGTCTGCCCTGCTCACCTAAGAGGCCTCCTCCTTTAGCCCCCGCTGCTTGTTTTCTGGAGGCTCTGAATAGATGAAAAAATGTGGAAAATGACAATATCCAACGTGTACGGTCGACCCTCAAACAACCCAAGTTTAAACTGTGTAGCTCCACTTAGACAAGGATTATCTGCCACCTCCATCATCTCTGAGACAGCAAGACCAATCCGTCCTCTTCCTCCTCCACCTCCTGGCTTAATAGCAGCCTTCTGGTCAACAGTAGGCTATATCAGTTAAACTTTGCAAGAGTCCAAAGTTATGCATGGATTTTTGACAGCATGCCTCTAATCCCTCCAGTCGTTCAAGGGTCAATTATGTCACCTCTCCTCTCTGGGGGAACTACCCCTCCCAGAATATACTCTCTCTTTCAGAATGCATCTTCCCCTTGACAGTCTCCGCACACACATGCTTTTAGTCTAGTTGTTTTCTGGGATCTGTAGTGTTTGCCTAGTGTAGTGGATTGAATAATGGTTCCCCCCAAAATATGTCCATGGCCTAATTCCCAGTACCCAGAAATGTGACCTGTAAATGACACAGAAAAGATGACACAGAGACACCCAGAGGAGAGGACCATGTGACAGCAGAGGCAGAGACCAGAATGCTGTGTCTCCACACTGAGGAACGACAAGGCTTGTGCAGACATCAGAGACTCCCTCAGAGCCTCCAGAGAGAACCAACTCTGTGGACACTGATGTAGAGCTGCTGGCCTCCCAAATCATGAGAAAATGAACTGTGGCTGTTCTAAGCCCCCCAGTTTGTGGTGGTTTGTTGTAATAGCCCTAGGAAACTACTATACCTAGGTAGAGGGAGATGTAGGAGGTGGGGGAAGGAAAAGGAATTCTGCCCTTCCCTCCTCACCAGGCAGCACCTAAGGGATTTCAGGTTTTCCCACTGGTCCAGACGCGGGAGGTTGTGAGTCAGTTTGCACCTGGTGGGGAAACATCATCCAGCCCTCCTTTGAGCATTTGCATGAAGCGAAAATCAGGTCAGAAGATACAAAAAAAAAAAAAAAAAAAAAGACAGGGAAAAAGAACAGAGATGGCCTGGGAGAAAAGAATGGCACTACATTTAGCAAAGGATTCATATCCAGGATATACAAAGAACTCCGACAAATAAATAAGAGAAACACAGCCCAACAGTGAAAACACCCACACAGGCACACATAGGCAGGCTATGAGAGAAGAAAACCTAAATAGCCAATAAACATATGAAAAGATACTCAACCTCACCAATAATCAGGCATATGCAAATTAAAACAATGCAAATGCAAATTTAAGCCAAACACCCTGGTAGTGTCAAAAATGCACAAGTCTGACAAGACCAACAGTGTTCCCTAGAATACGGGAAATGAAAATTTCCATGTAGAGCTGGTAGCAATTGGGTGCAATCACCTGGTGGAGCAATTTGATGGTACCTAGTAAAGTTAGCAATGAACAACTAAATGCTTCTTGATATTTACCCAGGAGAAATCTACCCACATGACACCAGGAGGCAAACAAGGCTACTTATTCCAACAACGTTTATAATAAGAAAAAACTGGAGGGGGGGCGCTGAATGGCCAGCAATAGGAAATGGATTGATCTGTAGCTTGTTGATATAATGGCAACCAGGTAATTCTTATAATGAATAAAGTAGCACAGCAAGGTGCAGAATGATACACCTAGTAAGATAGCACTTAGATAAACATACTGACTCATAGAACAACACTCAGTATGGCGCACAGATACATATATGTAATAAAAGTGAAAAAATATGGAAAGATGAATTGACAATACTACTTGCCTCTGAAATGAAAGAAACTGAACGGAACCAAACAGGAGAATGAAAGGTACTTCATATTTACCCGAATTATTTTCTGATTTTATTTATTTATTTATTCATTCATTCATTCACAGCAACCTTACTTAAGAGATCCTCTTGCCTCAGCCTCCCATGTAGCTAGGACTACAGGCGCCTGCCACAACGCCTGCCTATTTTTTTTTTGGTTATAGTTGTCATTGTTGTTTGGCAGGTCCAGGCTGGATTCGAACTCACCAGCTCCAGTGTATGTGGCTGGCGCCTTAGCCACTTGAGCTACAGGCATGGAGCCTGTTTTCTTATTTTTAAGACCGTCAAAAAGAGGTATGAAAGAGAAAACATGTAAGATGAAACTACCATGTGAAGGGGAGCCTTATAAATCCCTGGAGAATGGCTAGATAAGATGAAGTGTTCTGAGGCTACAGAAGAGAGACACAGCCACCGGCCCCTCAGGGAAGACTTCTTGGAGGTGGTGGCACCAGAGCCTTCAAATACGAGAGGGCAGGCTTTGGAGATGGGCCTGAGAACGCCCTCCATACTGCCTTCTGCTTTCTTGGTCATTCTGGGCCAGCCTCATTTGCTATGTTTATTGAAAAATGTTTTAAACTCTGAAGTTTTAACATAAAAAGTAATGAGCTGACCACTCTCTTTCACGGACGGTATCACTTGTGCTATGAAGCAGTGCCTGTGAATTACCTGACCAACATCCAGGGACCAGAAACAAAAAGCCCTCCCCAGACTGCCTTGTAGCAGGCTGTGTGATCTGGGCTCCGCAGCAGGGAGAGCTGGGGTTTGACGCGGCTGAACTGGGCTCTGCTTAAGCCACAATTCCATACCTCGGTACAGGCAATGTTCCCACGGCTCAGTTCTGTAACTTCATGACTATGGCAGTCCTTTTGGGCTTGTGGCTTGTTTGGGGGGTGGGTTTTGGAGTTTGTTCCTGAAAGCTCAGCCTAGAATCTTTTCTTAAGCCCTCTCAACAATTCCGAGTTACCAAACTCTCACAAACCCCTTTCTCTTTGAATAAATGGATTCAAATTTTTGCCAAGAACCCTGACTTAGGCAAGTTCGTCAAATGTTTTTTGTACCAGGCCTATAATCCTTGATTACATTTTTTTCTTCTGAGCCCACAGCGCAAGCTAAGATTCTGTACCATGATGATATAATCACGTTTAACGAATGAGTAACCCACTGAATAAATGGGTTTCAAGCATTTATGACATATAGCAGGAGAATTTTGGAAACATTACCCAAAAAGATATTAGGCCATGATTTGGCAAACTTTTCTCTATAAAGGACCAGACAGGTAAATATTTTCAGCTTTTTGGGCCATATAGTTTTTGTCACAATGACTCAGCACCACCACTGTAGCATGATAGCAGCCTTAAAAGCACACAAATGGATGTGGCTACGTGCCAATAAAACTTTATTTATAAAAGTAGATGGCTGGCCAGATTCTGCCCACGGACCATAGTTTGCCAACCACTGCTAACAATTAAAAAAAAAAAAAAAAAAAAAATTACTAGAATGATTTCAACCTGTGGAGAACTTGGAAGAAGTCAGCCGCACCCGGGTACCTATATCCCATTCCCAACTGAATGAGGCTGGAGTCTAATCCAATGGCTCCACATTCACACAAGACTTCTCCCCCAACCCTTTATTCCCCTCCCCGATGTCTTCGTTCTCTTAAAATGTATAATCTGGAAACAGTCGTAACTGCGGAGTTAAGTGTCCACATACCCTTCACATTTTTTCTACACATCTAGCATTCTTTTCTCTCAAAATGGCTGAGATACACAGAATTTCCATTTAAGTCTTTAATTAAAATACATATGGAAGTTTAAACTAATCCAGACATTAGTGTTTGTATTAAAAAATGCCTTGAAACACTTTAACATATGGTAATAATAGCTGAACAAATTTGGCACTTAAAGGATAACTTCTGCCCCAGAATCACAGTATTTGGAAAATTTGTCACAAATACAGAATGTACTCCAGTTTCACCTAACATCCTGGGTGTAAATAAGTGTGATGATGGGATCTCATGGGCCTTGGCCCAAATTCCATCTCTTCTTTCAGCTGGATGAGTGATGGTGAGCATGTTACTTATGTTTCTGAGCCTTTGTCTCCTCAACTTTCTTTTTTCTTTTTCTCTTATCTTTCTCTCTGTCTCTTTCTCTCTCCTCTCCCTTCCTTTCCTCTCTTCCCCCCTCCCTTCCTTCCTTATTTTGGAGACAGGGTCTCACTCTGTCACTGGGACTAAGTGCAAAGGTGTCATCACAGCTCCCAGCAACCTCAGATTCCTGGGCTCATGGATCCTCCTGCCTCAGCCTCCTGAGTAGCTCCTTTAGCTGGGACTAAAGGCGAGTGCCAGCATGCCCAGCTAAATTTACTTTTTTGTAAAGACAGGGGTCTTGTTTTGTTGCCCAGGTGGTCTGCAACTCCTGGCCTCAGGCAATCTTCCCTGAGTTCTGGGATTCTCACAGTTCCTAAAGGTTGAGGCCTCCCTTGACTTTAAATGTGATCAGTCTGTGTATCCTAACAAATGCGTTAACCTGTGTGTTTAGCCTGGGGCATGGATCCCAGTAAACCTGTCCATAAAAGATCAGTGCGATGATGATGATGATGATGATGATGATGACGACGACGACGACAGGAAGAAGAAAAGGAGGAGGAGGAAGTAGAGGACGAGGAATAAGGAGCAGAAGGAGGAGACAAAATGTTCTGAAATGCCATTCTCCAGATGACAAGTCAGTGGTCAGAACCAAACCCACGTTTAGGGTATTCGACGCTCTGTGCCATCAGCAGGTCTACAGCTTCACAATTCTACCACGTTCTCATGATAACAACTCATGCAAAAACTCTGCCCCAATGTGCAAAACTCAACCAGATTTACCCAGGGACAAATCCTCGGTGCCTAGAGTCACTGGAAGTCCTCTCTGCATTTAATCCACTGTGTGATCACAGACAAGTCTCTTTCTACTTCCGGACCAGGAAGCGGCCTCTTGTCAGGGCTTCTCACACTTCAGCTTGCATGTGAATCACCTGGAGAATCTCGTTCAAGTGCAGATTCTGAGTCAGTAGGCCTGGAGCGGGACCCATGAATGTGCATTGCTAGGAAGATCCCAGGTGACACGGATGCTGCAGGTCTGCGGACCACACTCACACCACGCTCCAGGGGAATCACAGGTGGAGAGGATCTCTTGGCTTCCCCACTCCCCACCCCGTTCCAAACACGAGGGCATGTAGGCACACCACTTGGTTCTTCTTTCTCCTCTCCAACCCACTCCCCCTCATCTTTGGGCCAGGTTCTTTTCCATTCCACACGCAATTTTAAGGGAGGGGAGGATTCTCACCGTTCCTAAAGCAGCAGTGATAAATTGCCTAGTCTCAATCAACAGCATGGGTGGGGCACAGAGAGAGCCCAGATCTCAAGGAATCAAACACCTGTTAGGAACAAATCCTGTTTCTCAGTTTGGAGCCCTCACCTCCCACCCCACTTTCCCTGAAGAAGCCAGAAATAAACTCCCACATCTTGATAGATTTATAACAAAACCATTTCAGCAGGAAAAATTATTCCGTATAATGCCTCCTACATCCACCTGCGGTCTGGAAGCATTCTTCTCTCAGCCCCCAAATGTTGCAAAGCCTTTTAGAGCTGCCATTCATGCACACCAAGCTCCAGCACCTTCAGAAAGGGCCCAGGGAGGTGATGGGCACCTAAAGCCTGGGGTGGGCAGTGCAGGGAAGAGCTGATTTCCTAGAAGCACAGCAAGCAGCCTGAGTCTGCCATGTCTAGGTCCAGGTGACATCCTCCCGTGCTCTCCCTAAAGGCCAGGTGGCACAGGGCAGCTTCTCTGGAGTGACCATGCTAGTAAGGAGATTAGCATCATACCTTTCCATTCTATAGTAGCCAGTCAAAAAGAAAAAAAAACAAAAACCTGGTCCCAGGGTGCTGGTCCGTCGTGGGCCTCTCAGGTAGCCTGCAGGACCCATTCTCACAGTGAGACCCAGCCACAGGTCACCCCACCCCTCCCCACTTAGAGGCACTCGCCATCACCCGGGGCCTGGGCTGGCACAGAACATCCCGTAAGTGTTGAGGAATTCATCTCTGACTCTGCAATGTCCTGTGGGCAGCAGGCTTCTGGCTGTCAGGTCAGGACTGTGGGCCCAAGCTCTCGCTCCACAGATTAAAGCCCACAAGGGAAATTGTGCCCTTTCACGGGCCAAATCACCTCGCCCAAGGTCTCCTGTCTCCAGGACCTGACGGGAATGCTGCGCGGGTCCAGAGAACAGCCAGACCAGGGTGTCATGGTGTCGAACACTCAGCCCAGATGTGCCACAGCGAGAGAGAGCAGTTTCACTCCAGCTGGCACAAGCACCCTCCAAAGTGCCAGGTCTACAGGTCAGCCTCTGTGCCTGGCAGGCCTGACCCTAACACTACCTCTAAGGTCATGTCAGTCCCTCTAACTCCCCTTCTGGGCTCCTCAGAAATACCTTCTGCCCAAGATTCTCCCTGGTCCCAAAGCACAAGCAGTTTTGTACTATCTGTGACATCTGCATGTGTGCGAGTCTGTTACTACTTGCAATCATCTATTTTTTAAATTACAGTAAAATACACATAACATGAACTTGACCACCTTACCATTTTTAAGTGTACAGTTCTGTGGCATTAAGTACATTGCACTGTTGTGCATCCATCTCCAAAAAGACACTTGGTATCTTTTTTGTCGTCCCACACCACAACTCTATACCCAGAAAACACCAACTCCTCCTCCTTCCAGCACCTGTCCTCCAGCCACCGTCCTTTTTTCCATCTCTATGATTCGACGATTCTAGGTAATTCCTGCAGTGAATGCTATAGTGTCTGTCCTTCTTAGCAATCCTTCTTATTTCACTTAGCATAATGTCTTCAAGGTTCATCCAAGTTGCCCTGTCTCAGAAAATGTCCTTTCTAAGGCTGAGTACATTGTACCACACACTCTGTTTCTTCACTCATCTATCCCTGGATGTTTTGCATCTGGGTGGCTTCCACGGCTATCATAAATCATGGTGCTGGGAGCATGGGTGTACAGGCATCTACAAGTCCCTGCTTTCGATTCTTTAGAACATATACCCTTTTTAGCTCTTTACTGACAAATAAAATAGGCCAGAAAATTGCTCATAATGTTTAGAACAGAACACATCCAGAATGAGCCCGAGATGGAGAACCAGAAGGTCACACCCTCTAGAAACCGTCATGTCACCTCCCCCATAGTCACTACCTCTACCCAGCCAGGGCAACCGCGATCCTGACTGACAACAGCATACATGAGATGTGCCTGTTTTTGCACTTCACAAAAATGGAATCATGTAGAAAGCGTCTGGCTTCTTTCACCTGTGAGGTTCAGCCAATTGTTGCATGTAGTTACAGGTTATTTGTACTCCTGTAGGGCATTCCACCACGTGGTTACACAACAAGTTATTTTTCTGTTCTACTTTTGATGGGGACTTATGGCTAGTGTCCAGTCTGAGGCCATTAGCAGAAGTGTTACTATGAACACTCCAGTACATGTCTCTTGGAAAGCATGTGTGCACATTTCTGATGGGTACATATGCCCAGGAGTGGAACTGCTGGGCCACAGGGTGAGCACATGTCAGCTTCAGCAGAAACTGCCAAACTGTTTTTCCAAAATGTTTATACTCTTGCCAGCAGAGTCTTTCACCAACACTTGATACCTGCCATCTTTTGTTCATTTGGGGGCTCCGGCAGTGCACCCTGTGGCTTTCATTTGCATGTCCCTGCTGACTAATGATGCTGAGCCCCTGGTCATATCGATTACTTCTTCTCAGGTTTTAGGCACAGGTCACAAACCCTCAGTAAGAAGCCAAAGCAGGGATCTCAACATCTGACCCAGCTGGGTCTCCCCGAGTTGCCCACCCAGCCAGGGCTCAGGAAGAAGTCCTGGCTTGTACCGTGTTACATAAGGTAAGTCTACACTCTCCACTTGCCTCGCCAGGTCTCTGTCATGGGCCCTGGGCTGGATTACGCACGGCTGGTCCACTCCTCCATCTCTGCGTTTGCTCACAACAACATCCCAAAGACCAGGCCTTTTGCCAAGAGTACCAGATGTCACAGAGTCGGCAATGACAGGTGCAAAAAGCCAACAATGCCATAAACGTTAAGTGTGCAATTCTTCAGTTCCTCTTCAGGACACACACCACAAACAACACAGACAATTCCACAATCAGTAAAGGAACTAAGAGTAACCCATGACCAACCAACTCACTGAACTAGACCTGGCCTTTTGGTCCACCCAATTGGATTCAATCTAGAAAATATTTATTGAGGCCCTATTCAGTGCCAGGCAATGAGTTGGATAATTAGCCTAGTGTCACGACAAGGATGATGGTGTTAGCCCTCAGAGAACTTGTAGTCTCTGCATAAATATAACTGTAACACAGGATGTCCTAAGGAACGTATGAACGTGACCCAAACAGAGTATGGTGAATTTGAAGGAGAGAAAATGACTGGTTATAGAGAATGAAGCCGGCTTCATAAGAAAGAGAAGTTTGAGGCAGATTCTGAATTACAGCTAGGAGATCTCACCAGTTAGAAACTGGTAGATAAGGTCGCCCAGAAATGGAGCAACTAAAGATGGCGGGAAAGTGGAGGCTGGCTGGGGAAAGTTTCAGCTTGGCAGCAGAACAACAAAAGCAAAACACACGAAGAAAGATACTGACCAATAGGATAACATAAAAATTAACCTCTGGTACCATCACACAGAATAAGAGAGTGTCTGGCTCTGCCTGGCCCCAGGGGAACCGCACAGATGGGGCTCTTGCCTCACGCTGAGTCCACCTGCTGCATCAGGCAGGATGTGCTGCAATGACTCTTCCCAGCCATCCTGCAAGACCCATTCCACAGGCTCCCACCCACCTGTCCCCTTCTCCTCTCCCATGGCCTGCAGTGCAGCTCACTGAGATCACCACTCTGCAGACTGCACGGGAGCCTCCCTGCTCACCCTGGCTGCAGGCATCGCTGGGGACCTTCACTGCCAAGTCAAGGCTTCTTAAGACTGTACATGACGCTGATGAAAGTAACCAAGAATAAATGACAACTTTCAAGGGCAGGTGGTAGCAACCTCAGTCTGGAAACAAGCATGGGAGGGATCGTTTATCCAGCAAACTTGGAAATAAACAATGCCAGGTGACAAGCCAAAAGCATACACCAGCTTGGCCTGTTTTTGGCACGTCACATAAATGGAATTATATAGAGTATGTGTCTGGCTTCTTTTACTCAGCATTATACTATGAGGTTCAGCCAAATGTTGCACATAGTTATAGGTTATTCATACTCCTGAATGGGGTTTCACTGTGTGATATATCACAAGTTATGCTCATAAAGAAATAAACGAAACATCCACTGACTCTACAGTCACAATACCACAACCTAGTTGCTAAAATCCATGCACTCTGCTCAACACAATTCTCTGTCCTCACTCACAGCCCCTTTATGCTTTGTTTACATTCGGGTTTGAATAGTTCATCTCTTCCTTTTCTTGAGGAGTTCATTGTAAGTAGATTAATAGCAGAAAATTAACAAAGGAGAACAAAGACTTACATTTATATGGATGTTCTCCAAGCTAGAATATCTGGGAAAACCTAGGTACACAGGGGACTGTTTAAATAAATTCAATGGCATAATAAGGAATCCATACATGCTGATTTGGAAAAGTAGCACAATAGATTGAGTGGAAAAAAATACTCAATTGTGTGCATAGTATGCTTCCATTTGTATAAAAAAAAAATAAGAAGGTATATAATCATGTCTGCCCTGGCACGTGCATCTAAGAAGAAATGGAGCTGGAAGGATACAAAACGTTATCTTTTCCAGAGTGAGTGAGTATCTCAAGGACATTTGACAGCAGTGTTTGAATTTCTGGCTTTTGAATTTTTACTTTTGAGGTATTTGAAATGTTTTCTATACCCACAAATTATGGCTTCAATTAAAACAAAGGTTTTTTAAAAAGAAAAATAGGAGAATGAAAATGTTTGGAAGCACAAATGATTGATAACAGGCATCTTGGAAGCAAGAGAAGAGATAAAAGGCAAGTTCTACAAGGTCAATAGCGCAAAAGAGAAAAAATGAGGGTGAAAGAAAAACAGAAGTTTGGGACCTGTAAGTTAAATAGGTAAGTCAGACCGCTGCTGCTTATGTGACTGTGTCATAGAATGTTTTAAAATTGTGTATCAACAATGCCTCTGAAACATCAAAGTGAGATTAGGTTGCAGTGAACACTATTTAAGCAGAGAAATTTCAAACACTGGGCGTGGTGGCTCACGCTTGCCAGTAATCCTAGCACTCTGGGAGACCCAGACCAACCTGAGCAAGAGGGAGACCTCATCTCTAAAACTAGGTGAGTGTTGTGGCAGGCACCTGTAGTCCCAGCTACTTGGGAAGATGAGGCAAAAGGAATGCTTGAGCCCATGAGTTTGAGGTTGCTGTGAGCTATGATGCCATGGCATTCTACCAAGGGCATTAAAGTAAGACTCTGGCTCAAAAAAATAAAATAAAGTAAAAGAAGTTAAGCCAAGAATGCCTGCTATCATCCCTACTATTTAAAATTGTTCTGGATTATGTGTGTTTAAAATTTTTTGCAGGCTGGGCGTGGTGGCTCATGCCTGTAATCCTAGCACTCTGGCAGGATGAGGTGGGTAGATTGCTTAAGCTCAGGGGATTGAGCCCAACCTCAGCAAGAGCAAGACCCTGTCTCTACTAAAAATAGAAAAACTGAGGCAAGAGGATCACTTGAGCCCAAGAGTTTGAGGTTGCGGTGAGCTATGATACCACAGCACTCTACCCAGGGAAACAAGTGAGACTGTCTCAGAAAAAAAAAAAAGTAATAAAAAATATGTTTTCAATTAAAAAAAAATAATAAAACAAAACTGTTCTGAGTAATATAGTCAATGCAACAAGATAAGAAAGAAGAACCAATAGCAGAAATGCTGGGAAGGAAGAGGCAGAATTATTGTTATGAAAGATGCTATGACAACCCTCAAAACCCAAGAAGACAACCCCTTAGTTCAGTGAGCAGACCAGTTACTAAATAAACACATGAAATCCAATAGGAAAAAAATTAGAAAAGATATTAGAAAATGATCATTCACTATTGCTGCAAATAATTCAAAATGCCACATATATACCTGAGAAAACCAGGTGGATGCCTGATGGGCATACTCAAGCTTTGGAAGAAAAATTCAACATTATAAAGATGCCAAATGCCTCACACTCATCTGCAAACTTGATGCAATTTCAAACAGAATCACAGAGGAATTTTTTTTTAAGGGAAGCAAATCACTCTCAACCTCATTTGGAAACAAAATGCAAAAAAAACAGCCTAGAAATTTTGTAAAACCAGGATTCATACCCTAAAATAATTAAAATATTATAACAGTGTGGTACTGGCAAAAGAATACACATGCGTATCACTGGACAGAAAGAACTCCAGAAACAGACCCCAGAACATATGAGAATTAACACACAACAAGGGGAGCATTTTGAACAAGTCAGAAAAAGAGCAATATAGTAAAAATCTAAGTTTGGAGTCTTTACACCTTACATTAGACATCGGATCATTTTAGGAATAAATTCAAGATTTAAGCATAAAAAATTATGCGATGGAAGAGCTAGAATAAACTGTAGATGGATATCTACAACATCTTAAAGAAATGACATCAAAGGCAGAAGTTGAAAGTAAAATACTTAGCAACGCTTTCACATAAAAAAAAGCATTTATTTTTACCTCAACAAGCACTCGAAGCAAAACTGAGAAGCAAAGGATAAACTGGAGAAAATCATTTGCAATTGCTATAACAAATAATTTACATCTTGGATATGCAAAGAATGCTCACAAATGAATAACAAAATATTAATCTCTCAATGAGAAAAATACACAAAGGTCATGAATAAGCAATTCCCAAAAGAAGGAATATTAATGAGTAACAGACTTTTTTTTTTAAGTTCAAAGAAATACATACTTGAAAACTAAGATGCCATTTCTTACCATACAAATTGGCAAAGAATTTCTGAAGGCCAATACACAGCATCAGTGAGGTTATGGAGGAATTGCTACTTTTGGGGGTGGCTAATGAAAATACGAATAAGTAAAACTTACCTGACAATTTGCCAATATATATAAAAGACTCAAAAGATTAAAAAATGTATATACCCTCGGATCTACCAACTGTGGTTCTAAGAATTTATCCCAAAGAAAGACCTACTAGGGGTATCCAAATCCCCACAGATCCTATGCAGATTTCCTGAGGTTTGTTTTGCTTATCGGTGGCGTCAGATATTGCAAAAAGTATGCACAGACCTTTTTTTTTTCTCATCAGCTTTCCTTATTGTTTGTGTATTTAATGTGTGGCCCAAGGCAACTCTTACTCTTCCAATTTGCAGCAGAAAAGAAAACAATTGGATACCCCCTAAAATTCCATCGACATGCTTCCCTGTGTTATTGGTATAGAGCAGGGGTGGCGAACAAGTTCGACTACGCGCTCAGAGATCTCTCCTCAGAGGTCCCTCCTCAGAAGCAGCATAACAAAATCCAAACTTGGCAAAGAGCCACAGTATACAAAATAACGATAAGAGGCAAAGAGCCGAAATTCATTTTGGCCGGGAGCCGCATGCGGCTCTAGCCGCGTGTTCGCCATCCCTGGATAGAGGAAAACGAAATAACTTTCAGATCCAACAGTGGGAAACTTATGAGAATTTTTGATACATTCACGTACCTAAATGCTAAGCAATCATGAAAATTATGTTGCAGCGAAGGTCAAGATATTGGTAAGTTTAAAAAAGCAGGTTACAAAATAGTATAGGTGTGAATATAAAATCCCGTTTTTATTTATTTATTTATTTTTTCCTGAAGCGGAATAGTGGGGATGGTTGCACAATAATGTGAACATACTTAATGCCACTGAGCTGTACACACAAAAATGGGTAAATGTAGGAACTTCGTTATCTGGTCCTAGTTTTAACTGTGGTTGGGCAAGGTGGCAGACGCCTGTAGTCCTTTCTATAAGGAAGGCTGAGGAAAGAGGATCACTTGAGCCCTAGAGTTTGAGGCTGCAGTGTGGTAGGGTCACACCTGTGAACAGCCACTACCCACCAGCCTGGACAATATAGTGAGACCCTGATTCTAGAAAAGGAAAAAAAAAAAATGGGTCCTAAAGATGGTAAATTTTATGTGATGTGTATCTCACCACAATCTAAAAAATAATAATAATAAAGCCTGACACACAAAAATGTTTCCATTTTTAAAGTGTGGGGGAGAAAAAGTCACTTAAGAGGAACAGTTCATTCTCTGATAATGCCAAATAAATGAGGTGTTATTGTAGAAAGTGAGACATAACTGGCACTCTGGAGACCTTGCATTTGGCATTGCCAACTCCCCCGCCTGGCAGCCAGTACCCTTCTCAGGCTGGCTCTTTTTCAACCCATCTCCCTATGGTCAGCTTCACATGCCCCCAGTTCCCTACCAAGCCCAGGCAGAGGGTCCTGCTGGAGGGTATGGGGAGAAACAGGGGGGTCCTGTCCGTCTCCTGCCCACCTCCTCCCGGCCGCAGTAGTCTCAGGACCTGCACGCACCCCCAGAGCGGCTGAGCCTCCTGAAGGCCCTTCCAGCCTCCCTGCCCCCTTCTCTTGGCTCCCAGTCCATAGGAGCATTTGACTTTCTAATTCTCCCCTCGCAACAAAAAGCTAAATGTTCCCCCAGGCACTTGGCCTGCTTTCTGTACCCAAGAAGAGAGATGGCCAGAGGAGACGGGCAGAAAGAAGCCGACCTGAGCACAGTCCCCTGGGCAGCCGCGTCTAGTGCCACCTCAGGCTTTATAAACCAGCATCGGCAACCCCATCTCTCCTAACAGACCAGACACATTAAGGAAAGCGAGAAAGATTAAGCGTGGTAACCTGGCTCCTATCAAAAGATGATCAATGTCAAAAGATGGGAGGGGAAAGATGTGAGCTCACACACCCACGGCCTGTCCAGTGGCCTCGTCCTCTGCCGCCAATCTCAAACGCCTATCTTTCCACTAGGCCTCAAAGGCAGGCATGTGGCCGTAGCACTTCTGGGACACAGAAGTGAGCAGTGTTAATTTTGCTTGGTAACTATGCCAATGTGTCCAAACAGCTTTGCTAGGGTTAAAACACACACACACACACACACACACACACACACACACACACCAAAAACCAAAACAAAACTGGCCACTCTAACAAGTCCTTGCCAGAAACCACAGGAGGTTGGGAGTAGGAGCCAGGTTGTAAAAGGCAGATGAAACCCCCAACTGGAAAAAGATGATCATGGGCAAGTGGCTACAGCTGCAAACCCAAAGCCCCGTCTCCAGAGCCACAAGGTTTGGGGTGAGTGGAAGTAGAAGGTTCCTGAGTGGCTGAGCACCCAATGCTTTCAAGGTGGCCTTGGCAGGAAGGGGAGGAACAGAGCAAGGGTTCTCAGAAGGCACAATTAACACTTAGGTCCCAACAAGCAGCGAGAAACCCACCTGGGACACAGAGCAGGGAATATGTGAGAAAGTCCTCTGGCAACACTGGTGCATTATCAACAAGAAATCCTCACCATCCAGGACATTGCTCGAATATGTTTATCCACGAATAAAAAGTAGAAATTGGAGAGCAGCCAAGACATATGCAGTTAATTTAATCATAAAGTTAGAGTGCAAATCGGGCCCCCCATGCCTAGTTTTCTCAATTCTCCACAATGCAGGAGAGCCCACGGGCTGGGCTGGGGGCACAGATCCACTTCAGTGGCCAGCACTCTGATGGCAGCCACCCAAGGTCCAGGCGTGAGGCTGCGGAGAAATTAATCAGTAAACTCAACTGTTTAAATAGTTCAGACACATCCCGCTTTGCAGGGGGAACAGGTGCAAGGCTTTTGTGATGGCTGGTCACAAGGAAGCCGGAGCGAGATTGTTTCTCTGTATTTGGAATCGTTCAAACTCTTGATACTGGAAGGAGAAGAACAGATTTTCAACCCCGAGGTCCTCCACTCATGCTTCCAGCCAGCTCGGAAATGGTTACTGTGGCTCAGCCAGGCTGCCAGCCCTGTCTGAAAACCCAAAACCTGCAAAGAAGATAATTGAAGCAGAAAAATCCTCCATCTGCGGCATCTGAACATGTTCCAAGCTTCCGGGTCTGCCCTGAGGTCTCAGGCCTCAAATACACAACCCACCAGGGAGTGGGTGGAGGTCAGACTCGAGCCCGCCCTTCCCTCTGCCTGTGGCACCTTTTTAGTACATGTTGCTGGCACGCCAGGAGCTCTAGAGAACACAGACTCAGCTGGAGGGTCCTCAGAGGACATCTAAAGCCAATCCCTCTTTTCATAAAAGGTCCAAAGAGAGGAAGGGACTAGCCCAATCCTGCCCAGTGAACCTGTGAAAAAGCGAAACCCTGGGCCCAGAATCCCTGATCCCCACTCACTTGGGGGGACACCTCCAAATCATCAAGAACTGGACAATGGGAAATTTCAAGTCATGGAAGAGGCAGCCAAAGACCCTTGAAGCCAACTTACAAATGGACACCCACCCAGGCACCCCCAGACGCCCTCATCAAGACCTGGTCCCCTGTTCTTCTGGTCCCTGTCCTTCCCCACCAGTGTGACCCATGTACCACCAATGCCAGCTTGGTGGAGTCGGGCTCCTGGCCCACTCATCCGAGCACAGCAGTGTGGGCCTCAGTTCTGGGCGTGGCAGCCTTGTTCTCCCAGAAAGTCACTAGAAGCTGTGCCACTGCCTCTGTGAAGGCCAGGCAGCAGCAAGGGGCATGGGACAACGTGGCTCCATTTAGCCTCCCAGTCAATCTGGGGTGTCCACATCTGCTCCTGAATAGACCACAAGCTCCCAGAGGGCAGGATGCCTAAGAAGCCACCCTGGTTACCCTGGGACCTTACAGCTCCTAAGCCTGGGGCCTCTCAGGCCAGACCCTTATTTTCTGAGGACTGGCTCAGACACACTACAATATCCCTGCACCCCAGAACTGGGCTCAGGGATCACGTGGCCACAGCCTAGGAGCACTTAGGGAGGACTCGGATATAAACCCTCCTGTTCCGTATTCTGCAAGGTCACAGACCTCAAACAGGGTCAACTCTTTAGGAGACGTAAGCGTGGCTTAAAATGAAAGCTCCTGGGTCCAGAGTCCCAAGCAAAGAAAGGGCAAATGTCTTGAGAAAACAAAGCCATGAACTCTGCCTCCCCAGCTTGATTTAATTCTCTGGGGCAGGAGTCCTCAAACTACAGTCCATGGGCCACATGAGGCAGTGTGATTGTATTTGCTCCCGTTTTGTATTTTTACTTCAAAATAAGGTATGTTCAAGTGTTCATAGGAATTTGTTCATAGTTTTTTTTTTTTTTTTTTTAACTATAGTCCAGCCCTCCAATGGTCTGAGGGACAGTGAACTGGCCCCCTGTTTAAAAAGTTTGAGGACCCCTGCTGGGGTTTATGGAAAATAACTCCTAGAGGGAGCCCTATGGCTCCCTTTCCATGCAGGGCAGATCTTTCCCCTCTTAGCCCCCCCCAACCCTGGCATGTGGGAGGCAGTGTGTGCCCCACCCCCTCCTGCTGCCTCCTGCCTCAGTCTACCCGTCCTCAGCTTCAGTCCACTGAGCAACCAGGGTAAGCCTTCACAGCACATGGCAGTCACGGTCCCCTCCCACTTAAAACCCTTCAGTACTTCTATCTGCTATCATCAAGATGAAGTCCAAACGCTAGACAAGGCCAGCCAGGGTCTGTAGGGTCAGACCCTGCCCCACTCTCCAGCCTCACTCTTGCCCTTCACACGCGGCAGCCCAGCCACTCTCTAGGTCCTTGACTGCCCCCAACTCTCTGCTGTTGTCTCTGAGGCCTTCTGCTGCGTCTCCCTCTCCCCAAAAGACTCCCAACCCCCTTCCTGACCCTAGAGGACCTGGCCAACCCCCACTCACCCTTTATAGTGTATTAGGTGAAATAAGGTTCCAGAACAAACAGCTCCCATGGGCTTGAAGGCTGAGTCTGACCCTGAGAAGCTCACTGTGTGGGGACCCCAGGCAAGTCACTTCATCTTCATGAGCTTCATTTGCCTCAGCTCTAAAATGAGAGTGACAACTTGACATCATACGGTCATGATGAGAATCGATGAGCCAGTGTGGGAAAACTTGCACACAACACCAGGCGTGTGAAGGTGGTCGACCAAGGCCAGCTGTGCTGGTGATGACAATGGTGAAGCTGGTGGTGATGAAGGACGGGGGGGGGGGGGGGTGATGCCGATGATAATGATGGTGGTGGGAGCAAGCATGACAATCATGGTCGTTACGAAGGCCCTCGTGGTGATGACTTGCTTGATAATGACTTCACTTCCTCCAGGAAGCCTTTCCTGACGCTGCCTCACTACTGGCTCAGGTGCCTCTCCCCCCTGCCTCCACAGCACCTATTCCAGCCCCTCCGGAGCACTGACAGCCCTGTACTGTGGTTGCTGGTTGCATTCCCCTGCAGAGTGAGTGTCTTGAGGGCAGGACCCCTGGGCTGGTCTCCACTGTATTTCCACCATTTAGCATAAAGACCAGCATGAGAGACATGCTCAAGAAACACCAGCTGATGGACTTTAACATTTGTTTTTATTTATTAAAACACCATGACAACTTACCTCCCTACACTCCACTAGCTACCATTAAAAAAAAAAAAAAAATCATAAAAAAAATATAGAAAGGCAGCGCCTGTGGCTCAAAGGAGTAGGGCGCCAGTGCCATATGCCGGAGGTGGCGGGTTCAAACCCAGCCCCGGCCAAAAACTGCAAAAAAAAAAAAAAAAAAAAGTGATTTTTTAAAAAATGAGTAACAAATGGCCTGGGTTGTATGAAATGACGTTAGTTAAATTATCAGTTGGGGAAGAAATGAATCTCGCTTAGATTCCACTGCTTCCTGCAAGAGACCATCTCGGAGACTCTTACAAAAAGCCCTGGCTTGGAAATGCCAAGTGTGGAGGCAGGGAGAGCCAGGGAGGAGGGCAGTGCTGAGAAGAGGAGGCAGCTCACGAGCGTGCCCCTCTGTCTGCCCACGAGAGCCTGAGCTATGAGAACTGTGGGGCCTTTGTCTTGTTAGCGCTCTGCTGAATCTCCTGCACCTTGAACGTGCCTGGCACACACAAGGTGCTCAAAACCTATTTATTGATTGGCGGAATGAAAATAGCCATAAGCCATCTGAGTACCTACCTGTGCATAGACGCTGTTTGAAGTCCTTTCCTACGAGTCACTGAGGTCAGCACTTTTGTTATTTTCATTTCACAGATGAGGTCACTGAGACTAAGGCTAGAGGGACAGTTGGCACTCCCGTGGACCCTGTTCTGTAGCCTCAGGAACTGCAGTGCCATAACAGAGAATCCCATGGTTGCCAGTATCCGTCCCCCACCTCCTTTAAGGGATAGGCCACGTGGCCATGCAGCTAGAGGCCACACTTCCCACATTGCAGCTAGGTACGGCCACATGATGAAGCTTAAGGTGATGGAACACGAGTGGAAATGACAGGTGCAACTTCCACCCCACCTCCCTAGAGGAAATTACTCTCCCTCCCCTTCCTCTCTTGCCCTGTTCTAGCAGGTTGGAATTAATACAGGGTACTGGAGGACCTGCTTCCGCCATGAAGATGAGGATGACATCCAGAGAGGGGAAGAATGAAACAGAAGGCTGGATCCTGTCCTTGATGGCACATGGCACTGAGCTGCCAGCACACCCAACCCACCCTCACCTCCCAGCCTGGAAGTGAGAGAAATAAGCGTCCAGCAGGCTAGAGCCGGTGCGTCTTGAGGACTCTGGATTCTATTAAACTGATAGCTAACCTAGAGGTCCTTGCCCAAATCACAGAGCCTACTTTTTCTTTCTCTTTTTTTTTTTTTTTTTTTTTTGTGTGTGTCTGTTTCTAAAGCATCCTGGTATAGGGTGTCAGGCTTCACTCCTGTTGCTCTACGTAGCAGAAAGAAATGTTAAAGGCAGCAAAGAACAAAACCAAAGCTACAGAGGTCCATGGGGAGGCTGTGGAATGAGGTGCAGAAAGTCCACAGGTCTCGTCCGCCAACTGCTCTGAAACGGAGCAGGGAAAAGAAGCCACTGCTCAAGGGACTCCACTGCTCAGATGGAAATCTCCTGCGAAGAGCCATTCCACACCACCAAGGGCCACCCTGCCACGGCACCTTGTAAAACAACACTCTGGTGGCTGTTTCTACACTGGAATGATGACTGTTTGGGGTTTGGGTTTCCTGACTACAGAAAGCAGCTTCCTTTTATTCAAATCATCCTGTGCCCTTGTGAAAATTTTCTCTCACTATTCTCAGCATGTTCATGAAGGCTACAAGAATACCTCGTCCCACGTGTGTTCCCGAGAAGTTAACAAGGCTGCACTTCTACAAAGCTTTTAGAAATGGATTTGGTGAGGTTTCCCTTTAAGGCTGTTCTATCAGGGATCTATACACAAAGTGGATCATCACATTCCCCTTCCTAGGATGACAGCTCTTCATTGGCCACGCTACAGTTCCTCACCTACCTCTGAAAGGCCAGGGCCCAAAAGCAAATGCAATATTGTAAGTACATCTCTCCCCCCTGGAGGAAGTGAAGGCTCTCATTTCCGTGCCACTGTGGGGCAACTGTGTCTCTAGACACCAGACAGCCACGATGACTGAAGATTACATGGGCTTCATTTGGCAGCTATATATGCTGGCTGACTCAAATAAAATGCTCCTTTCAACTAAAACCCTTCAGACTCCATATGCCAAGTAACAGAAAACTTGACCCAAAATGTCTTAAACTGTATGGGCTTCAGTGACTGAAGGTCTGGAGGGAGAGCTGGTTTCATCTGATGATGTGATCAAGGATTTGGTTCTTCAATTTGTCCTCCAGACCTCCGTGGTATGGGTATCACGTGACATATATGCGATGTGCGATGTTCCATTTGCACCTACTGTGAGTGTTCCTCATGGCAACAAAATGGATGCAGCAGTTCCGGGCTTCGCATCCACACCCCATACCATCCACAATAAGAAAGAGGGCTGGTTTCCAGAATCTCCCCTCATGACTCATGAGACCAAACCAGGTCACAAGTCCATTTCTGATCCAACTCCTACAGCAGGGGAAATGCTGGACACTGATCAATCACCTGATAAGGAGGACGCAATCACGGATTGCCCTGATTAGATTATGCAAGCTCCAGAAAATGCCCCAAGGCCAAGGGCAGAACCCTGAGGAGCAGGCGTGCAATGTCTCTAGGTACTAGACAGCTATGTGGGCAAGGACTGTATTGGCCTCCTTTAGCAACCACATCTCACTGTTGACTCATATCAATCCTCCCTTCACCTAAAACCCTTAAGTCTCCCTGATAACATGAGTCCATTACACAGTGATGGTGCAATTCATATGTTAGAACTATGGAAAGAATTTCAGACTTATCCCCCCACCCCCATTTTTCATCTGATTAGGTTGGTTCCGTCATTTTAGCCATTCAAGATAATTTCATAAACTGATTCTGTCATCCAAATTAAAAAATAAATAAATAAAACTCTCACGAACCATCTCTTCTTGTGGCACTCACCAACTAACGTGTATTCCCTGCCTTGTAGGTGAAGCCCACTGGCACGCTCCATGGCAGGCAGGGACTGCTCATAGCTCCTGGGTCTCCGCCTCAGGCCCCAGGGCCACTGCTCTCACCAGGCAGCTGTGTGTGTTCTTAGTTTATGGAAAACCTCATGTCTCTTTGAAAACTCAACTGTAAGGACTCAACAAAAGCCCGTTGCTGCGTTTACAAAAGAAGTGCTGTCAAACGAGATGCAGAGGAGATATCTGGAAAACGACTGAGAGGAAATCATAAAAACAAAAAAGAAAAGAAATACAAGATTCTGAACTCAGATAACTTCCCAAGCTTCTTGGAGAAATCACTTCACTTTCATAAAACAAACTGGAGACTGGAGACAAGGTGTTGTGGGCGAGGTTTTTGCAAGACACACAACACAGAACCTGCCAGCAGAAAAAAGCATTGGCCCTGCATCAAAACTAGGTTGCAAGTTAAGATTAAATATGTAAATATTTATCTGACTTAGTTGATTGTCCAGCCAACTACTGGCTTCAACCTCAGGACTTAAAAGCGCTTACCCTATGGCCATCCCTCCCCACACACCCCAGCTTCCGGCCATTCAAGACTGTAGGGGCTTCTCAGAAATCTCCTCCCTCAAAAGAATGAAATGTCAAGAAAGGCCGGCCCTGGGCTGGAACTCTCCGTGCCAGCAGGCTGGTTTCCTTATTTACGTGTCTTGATGGAAGCAGGCACTTCATGGCAGTGGGCATGGATCTGGGGGGCAGGTGGAGGGTGAGAGGGAGCAGACTAGCCGGGAGGGTGGTGAGGTCTCTGCCGCGTGAACAGAGCTCAGGTGAGGTGATGTGAATGCAAAGGTGCAAATGGAACGTGGCACAGAGATAACAGACGTGATGGAGCTGATGGCTGAGGAGTCAGGGGGCACGATGGGGCTCCTGGGTGACTCTCCTGACACAAGAGAGACAACCACAGAGGAAGTATGTTTTGGTCAACGAGTCTGTAGGAAACGTTTCTCCTCATCCCACGGCAACCCACACAGAAGATTTCCTCAGGTCACTGGGAAGTGAGTGGGAATTTCTCCTCACCAACAACCAATCATTGGGTTCTGCAGCAGCTGGTCCTCCAGTTCAATTCTGATGCTGTCTACCAGGAGACAGAGTCAGATCCCACAGCAAAGGGGCTCGGTGCCACAAGATGCCCCCTGCCTCTGATGCCAGTCACAAGCCTTGCGTTATTTTACCTGGTTCTCATCAATGAGCTATAAATTGGAGTTCCCAAGGGCCCCTCCTTGGGCTGGATTATTTTGCTAGAGGGGCTCACAGAACTCAGGGAAATACTTCATTCACATTTATCTGTGAGCAAGCCCTGAGGGAACAGGCCTGGGGCATCCACGCCCTTCCTGGGCGCACCACCCTCTCAGAACCTCCACCTGTTCAGCTATCTGGAAACTCTCCAAACCCTTATGCTACTGAGTTTTAAAGGAGGCTCTATTACAAAGACATGATTGACTCAATCATTGGCCCCTGGGGACCGACTCAAATTTCAGCCCCTCTCCCTGTACTAAAGGCAGGGTGGGGGCCAAAAGTCCCAACCTCCAATCCTGCCTTGGTCTTGAGAGTAACCAGTCAGGTCATCCCAAAGCTACTTCAGGGCTGCGTGCCATCAGTCAGTCATTAGCATAGAAAAGAAACTTATTACTCTGATGATGCCAAGGATTTCAAGAATTGTGTGCCAAGAAAACAGGGAGGAAGACCAAACATATATTTTACGATATCACAAACATAGAGATAATGATACTGGATGTTTCAAGAAAGCGCGGAATGCAGATGGATAATTGGAACCATCTACGTCTCAACTCAAAGGGTACCTAAGGGAACATGGAGTCTTTGAGACCTGAATTACAAGAAAGGGCCCTGTGGAAGGCAAGCTCACCTAAGAAGGCGCCTGCCTTTCAGAAGCGGAAGGACCAGCCTGGGAGGGACGCAGAGCAGGCGGAGGGGAGAAACGCCGAACAAAAAGAGAGGTGTGTGCCCAAAGAGAGCTGAAGCAGGGACACTAAGGTCACAGGTTACCTCATTTAAAAAGTTTCAACATGTGCTGAAGAAACTGGGGAGATCTCAGGGAGCCAGGAAACACAGCTGCCAGCAGCCTGCGGGAGCCACATCTTCAGGGCCCAGAAGCAGCTAGAAGGGGAGGCTAGAGGAAAGGAATGGTCTTCAAGAAAAGAGACACTGATTACCATCAAAGCCACCCTGACAGTGGGCAAGGTGGGGGGGAGAAAAGAAGCTCCCCGAAGCCTGGAAGAAGTTGAATTTGATGCCAAAGAAGCAAGCAGAGTGGACAGAAGAGGATGCACCAGTCAGGGCAGCTCACCCCCGGGGCACCTGCCACCCCACCATCCTCAGGAGGGGTCTGCTCCCACAGTGCAGCCACCTGAAGAAGACGCCCGTCAGTCACAACCTCAGCTCCAGGCTGCACAAAGGATCCAGAAGCTGTGTCCCTCAAGCTTTGGCTTCCTCGCCCTTTCGGGGCCTGTTTCTACCAGGGATCTGCTCTCCCAGAGCCCAGGGATGTATGTGGTTGGGGACGAGAGACAGCTGTAGAGCTATGAGAACTGTAGACACCACCAGGAACGTCCCTAGATGTAGCACTCCTCTCCAGCAAATGTAACCCTGGACCTCCCAAGCCAGTTTTTATGTACTCCAAAGAATGGGTTTCAAGGAAAAGAGAAGCCTGGAAAGGGGACAGACACAACCCTGTCACCTTGAGCGAACTGTGTCACTTCTCCAGAACAGCAACTCCAGGCAGACTTTTTGTCTGCCTGACTCACTGATGTCTCCCAAACACCCCAAACCGGGCCTGCCACACACAGACATCCCCCCTTATCCATGGGGGCACATTCCAAGAACCCCAGGGACTGCCTGAAACCACACATAGAACCAAACCTTTTATTTACTGTTTTTTCCTTTACAGATGTGCCTGTGATAAAGTTCAATTTTTAAATCTAGACACAGTATAATGTGCTTTGGGGACATTATGAAATCCAGTAAGGGTTACTTGAACATAATCACAGTGCTATTTCGACAGCGACTGCTGGGCGGGTGGTGTACACGGTGTGGAAATGCTAGACAGAGACAGGATTTGAAACCCAGGCAGATGGAGCGGGATGGCGTGAGACGTCATCATGCTACTCATCATGACATTTCATAAAACTTATGAACTATTTATTTCTGGAATTTTCCATTGAATATTTTCAGACCACAGTTGACAGCAGGTAACCGAGACCTCAGAAAAGGAAACCACAGATAAGGAGAGGAACTCCTACTGGTTGGCGTATCTGTTGAATTTTCTAATCTGCAAAACACAGGAGTCGGCCCATGGTCACTAAGGTCCCCCAGTGACGATTTTATCCCAGATTCCTGGGACTGTGCTACGTGTGCTGAGGTCTGAGCCCCTGGCAGGGTAGGGAACAACCATTCCCCAGGTTTCAGGGACAAGAGTCTCACAGGGCAGAGGATGGCTAAATGAACACTCTGCTGGGTCCACATCCAACTCAGCTCTTGCTCCTTGTATGCGACAAAAATAGGACCTCTCTGCAGGTTGAGGATTCACCAGTTCCTGGTGGTTTCTCCTCTTCCTTCCCAGGATTTTCCTCCCCTAGACGAAATTTTATTCTAATTGTTTATAGCACCCTCTGCCTTCTGTACACTGCATCCCACAATCCTTACAAAAATCCCAGGAGGCAAGGGACTTAACCATTCACCCTCTACAGAGCTCAGAAAGGCAAATTCCCCAGGTCACACGGCTGGTAAGTGGCAATGCAAGGATCTGAGCTCAGAACTACCCAACCCCAAAGCCTCTGGGTGGTACCATCCTCTGTCTCCTCTCTGAAGGCTCACGTATAAACCCCAGGGGACTCTGTGACATGTCTCCGAGAAGCTCAGAAGAGAGACTCAGGTGATCAAGTTTTCCTCAGGGACACTCCAGGGGCAGTATCTCTATCCCAGAAACCCTAACTCCTTCTAGAGAGGGAGACATTAGGCATGGTGTATTCTGGAACATAAAACCTCAGCCATGAAGACAAATTAAGAATACAAGCTCCTCTGCACTGTGGGAAGGCTAGAGAAAACTAAATTTTCACCTTGAGCGAACTGCGTCACTTCTCCAGAACAGCAACTCCAGGCAGACTTTTTGTCTGCCTGACTCACTGATGTCTCCAAGAAGCTCAGAAGAGAGACTCAGAATCCAAGTCTCTCTTCTGAGGGCCTCATCTGTAAAACACAGCGGGGAGCCAGAGATGCCTGGGGGCAGGATGTTTATGCTTCCTCCTGCCATGCTCCAAGCTGTACCAGCCTGTGTGCCACGCTCTCTCGCATCTTTGGACCTGCATCCCCTTTCATCCGGCTGACTCCTCCCTGTCCTTCTTCCCAAAAGTTTTTCCTAACCACCCCTCTGCCCCACCCCAGGGAGATGCTGTCGAGGATCCAGACAGCAACTTGTGCCTCCCTGATGCTCTATTGCAGCTTAGGATATCCACCTGTCTAACTCCATCCTAGACCCTGAGCCCCATGAAGGCAAGGGACCACAACTCCTCTTGCTCACCACTACATCTTCATCCCTCACAACCACAGTGCTGGTGCAGAACAATGACTGAACAGACTGACCAGTGCATGGATGGACAAATTAAACAGAATACTGAGGGAGGACAAGGAGTGCTTAACTACTGCCTAGGAGTGAGAACACAAGAGTAATGATAATTGAACCTGTCATGGCAAACCTCTTCCTTGAGATGACCTCCATACCTTCTCCCTGGACTCCTCAAGCCTCCACAGAAACTGATGACCAATAGATGTTCACTGAGCATCAGCCTTGCCACGCCCACTTGGAGGGATCCTTTGCTCTCCTGCCTGGCTGAGGTTTTGGATATCTCAGATAAGACTAGAGAAATGAGTAGTTTATATGACATTTCCTCTGCCTTGAATTTCCTCCAATAACCTCTCTACCATCTTTCCAATGTTCCTGAATAGTTTATTAGCAGTTAAAGTTCATCTTCCCAGCCTTTCCCCACTTGTTTCTAACAGGTCCACTGTATCTAGTATTATTATTATTATTATTATTATTATTATTCACACAGCACTTTAAATAGAGGGTGCTCTCTTTGTCTTAGTCCATTTGGTCATCACAACTACCTCGTGGTGAAGGAAGCAGGATTATTATCTCCATTCTACAGGTGAGGACACTGAGGCTCAGAAAGGTGACATGACTTGCTCCAAGTGCTAAAATGAGCTGGTGGTGTGGCCTGAACTGGCAACCAGGGCTTCTGAGTCTCAGCCCACTGCTCCACCTCCGACGTCCTGTTGCCTCTGGATGCCCTCCCTCTCACCTCCAATTTATCTGAACTTCTGTTCTCCTGGGTCTGCTCCTCAAACAACATGTAGCTCTAAACCCTGTCCCTCTTCCTGGCCAAAATCTACATCATTACTTCCATTTCTTTTTCTTTTCTTTTTTTTTTTTTTTTTCCTTTTGAATCTTTCCATTTCCAACTGGAAAGTTGGGGCTGGTTGTCCTTGTTTTGGAGACGATGTATCTTCAGCTATCATCGGTTCCTCTGTCTCTTCCTTGGCTAATTCCAAGATGAGAACATGGCCAATCTGACACTCGCCCAGCTGTCTGAGCATCACCTGCTGCAGACGAGGCAGCACACATTTCCAGGAAAAGGAACAGGCAAAGCAGCAGTGTGGCCAAGGTTTCAGCTTCACAAACACAATCCTCCCCTCTGCTTCAATATGAGCAAAATGCCCAGATTCACAATCCAGACCACACTGGACATCAAGGCACTCTAAATCACACGGACACAGAAAAATGATGATGGGTCTACACTAGATTTCCTAGAATAAGTGCAGGACATGTGCCACCACCACCCAGCAAGAAAGCACCTCTGACAGCATGAAGCCAAGAGATGGGACCTGGGTCCTCACTCCACCACCACCCAGCAAGAAAGCACCTCTGACAGTATGAAGCCAAGAGATGGGACCTGGGTCCTCACTTAGAGTCACACTACCCCTAGGTGGTGGCCAGTGGCTAATAAAGCCACATAGGAGGTAAGAATAACTGGCTGTCAAAACACCCTACTTAAATCACAGTGCAGAGTCTGTGGTTCTGTACATTTCTGTTTTTTTTTTTTTTTTTTTTCCTTTTTTTTTTTTGAGACAGAGTCTAACTTTATTGCCTTCAGGAGAGTGCAGTGGCATCATAACTCACAGCAATCTCAAACTCTTGGGCTCAAGTGATCCTCTGCCTCAGGCTACTGAGGAGCTGGGACTACGGGCATCTGCCAAAATGCCCAGCTAGTTTAAAGACAGGGTCTCACTCTTGCTCAGGCTGCTCTCCAACTTCTGAGCTCAAGCAATCCACCAGCCTTGGCCTCCCAGAGTGCTGGGATTACAGGTGTGAGCCACTGTGCCCAGTCTTCTGTTGGATTCTTAATTGTTAGATATGCTGAAGGCTAAGAAACTGTGAGCTAAAGTAGGGAACCTAAAGTGGACATGTCCAGGCATTCCCATCCCTCTGCCTTTAAGAAATCCCCAGCTGTGGTCAGCATGTGTATAGGGGGTGGGTGAAGTACTCTGCAGACTCCATTCCACCTGGACATAGGGCCTCCCTTTCATCAATGAGGGTAGTTGCTGTCACAAGGCTTAAAGGGCAGAATGGGGTTGTGTGTCTTCCAAAAAGATTAGGCTGTCAAATCAGCTTCCACAAGTGTGGCCAGTAGAGGGACCTTAGGGAATTGCTTCATTTCTCTGACCAGCAATTTTTTAAAACTACCTCCAGGGCTCTCAGGATTTAGTGGTCTCACTGCAAGGGCTACCCTGGGATTGAGGGGTGGACCAGCCCATGGCGAGTCCCTAACTTTCTAAACAGCTCTTTCTCCTGCTCCATCTACTTAAGTTCCATATACCATTCTGCTAACTAAAAGTTTGCTAAGCACTGACCAATTCTACGGTGTGTTGTTTGGGGGGAGTGGTTTTGTTTTTGTTTGTGTCTGTGTTTTGTTCCCTAAGGAAACATATTTTCCCCCTCACGAAGGAAACATATTTTCCCCCTCACGTCTGCGCGGCTTCTTCCTTGCAGTGCTGGGACTGGCGCAGGTCACACCTCCAGGGCTACACACAGCCCTAGCCTGAAGCCACAGGGCGGCAGTCCCACAGGCTCCCAAAGCCTCCTTCTCCCAAGGCAGCGAAGGGAGACAATGACTGAACTAGAAGGTGCCAATAGGCCCTTCCCTCTCATTCCTGCCACCTACCAAGGTCACCTCATTCTAATACCAACCAGATAGGATTCTCATAAAGCTCTGCTTTATACATGTAGAGGAAAAAATGAAGGTACAGACGGAACAGATAACTTGACCAAGACCGTGCCATCTTTCAGCAGTGGGACTAGGATTTGAACTCCAGGTAGTTTAGCTACAGAGTCCATCCTCTTAATCACTGCACTATATTGCCTCTTTTTATTTTATTGTTTGTTTGTTTTTTTCCAGTTAATTTTTATTACTCACAAAAAGCTTCATTTTCTTTTTTTTTCTTTTTTCTTTTTTTTTTTTTGCAGTTTTTGGCCAGGGCTGGGTTTGAACCTGCCACCTCCAGTATATGAGGCTGGTACCCTACTCCTTTGAGCCACAGGCAGCACCCCAAGCTTCATTTTATTTAGCTTTCTGAGGCCCTCACAATGGTGCAGCGTTTGACATACAGTCGTAGGCTTTCCTACGACTTTCCTACGTAGGCTTTCCTACTATATTACCTCTTAAAGAGACTCTGGTACACAAACCACAAACAACATGGCAAGGTTGGGTCTCTAACAAGATAGAACATTCCACATCCACATCCACACATTCTTTGGTATTGGGTATTGGGAAAAGCAGAGTGAAGACTGCTCATTTATTCCAACAGTCCCACGACTTCCCAAAACACTTCTGAGAATTGTCTTTGGAAGCTGTGCTCAAGAACTTTTGAATATCCCAGATGGTGGCAGCTCCTCGCCCCTTGGACCAGGACAGGACTTTTGCACCCAGCCCCATCCCCTGGGTGTCAAATCTGGTGAACAGGCTGAGGGATCAAGTTAGGGAGACGTTATTTTTGGATAAAAACTGACTGTGGTTGTGAAGTAACCAGACTTGCTTTCACCCCGTGGGGGTGGTAAAACGGTCCTCCAGGCCAGTGGAAGAAGTGTTTTGCCTCCCAAGGCAGCTACTAAAGTGGACAGGACACTCATCTGGACCCGTCCACTTGGGTCTGTTTGGTGAAAAAAAAAAAAAAGTCAGCTCCATTCTTTGCCGTCACACCTCCGAAGCCAACAAGTCATGAACTTGGAGTTGTTTTTCCAATGGTGGAGATGAAGTTCCACTGATTTACACACTCACTCACTCACCCACCCCATGGCTCTGCCTTGCAAGGGAATGACACACATTTTCGAGAAGGCTGGCCAGGTGAGGAGTTCAGCCCGAGGCCACGCGCAGAGAGACTCTCAGCAACCCTTGATGAGAATGAGTCACAGCGCCAAGCTCCAACCGGATTGAGCTGGCCGCATCCCATCCCTAATCCCTCAGAAAAAAGCAGATGCTGAATTTACACACTGTCTTGCGGGAAGTCACCTCACCAATGTTAAGTTTCCTTTCTGCGCTGGTTTGATTTTCATGCCATGAGTGGCCAGCACCACTGCCTTCCCCCAAGTGGTCCCTCCGTTGTCTACATGGTGCTAATCCTAGGTACCAACAGATCATTCCTTTAAAGTCTTCATTCAACATGTCCACTGATCCCTGGGCCTCCAGGGCTGGTCACTGTCCCCAAACAAAGAGCTCAGGCAGCTAGGACACTGTTCACAAGAATCAGGCATCTATCAGGACCTGCTTCTATCTGGCGTCCCACGTTTCTGTTTCCCTTGCAAAACTGTGGGCAACGGCCCCAAAAAATACCCAAAAGGAGAGGGCTGAGCCTACCACACCAAAGAGACCTGAGGACCCCAACAGGCTGCCCCTGCTAAAGAGAAAGCTACATTCATAGAAAGCATTTCCCAAGCCCACCACCAACCAAGCCCCTATTGTCTAAGTCCCTAGAAGGCACAACCTGGATCAACAGGTGCAATTCCCAAATTTTCTCTCCAAGAACTGGCCTTTCAAGAGAGTAGACGCTCGTCCCTGGAAGGGATGAAGCAGAGGCTGAGCATTCTTCCCTGGGGTTAAGTGCACATGGTGGGAGGGATTCCTGCCCTGGGTGCTCTCTAGGGTCCTCTCAACCTATAAAGTCCAGTGACTCTGGGAAAGTCTGATCCCAGGAAAGATATATGTGTGCCCCCACCCTCCCAGGCCAGCCCACCACTGGAGTTAGTGCCTTGTCTGTGAAGACAAAGATTTCCATCCTGGGCTATTCTGATGGGAAAGGTGCCCTAACACTGTGCCCTGACCTAATGAACTACTCTCAGGGTGGGAGGTGACAGAGAACTCTCCCAGGGACTTGCTCAAAGAGTTCAATTTCTTCCCAGATGATTCACGTTCAGGTTCGGCTCTCTGAACCACCTGGCACCCACCTCTACCCACAGCTCTGATTCCCACCTCCAATTCTCTGCAGTCAGCAGACAGGTGTCTGGAGCCCAGGTGGGAGATGTGACTCCTCTGAGCCACTGTTTGCAAGGCTGGTCCCCGTGCATGGCTGCTGGGGCCTCGGAGGGCCTCTGCCGTGCAAAGGGAAGCGCAGCTGCCAGACTGCTTTCAATATCCGCTCGTCCCTCGCTGGCCTACCAGCCAGACAGTCCCCCCCCCCAACCCCCTTCTCTTTGAAGAAAAGTGATTTAATTTCATGAGACTTTGGGGTAATCATGTTATGATCTTCAACATTAACCAGAACCAACTCTCTGCTACAAGAGGGTGGGGAAGGAAAGGGGAAGAAAAAAGTAAACAGTCCCATTCGGGATTGCCAGAAATGAGAGGAAAAAGAAAATCACAGCAGCTGCTTTGCTGGTTCCCCTGTTGAGGATGGGCCTCTCTGCCAGAAACAGGGCCTCTGTGCCAAGGTTTCTGGAAACAAGGAAGTTGGGCTTGGCAGGGCCTCCATTTTCTACAGGTTAATCAGCTCAATTCTGGGGGAGAAGTATCAGTTTTCATTCTTTAGTCTACCTTCTTTTCCTTCTTATTCCCACCCCACTCCTTGCCTCCCACTCACTTCCCAGTGCTCGGTGGTGAACCCCAAGTTTGGTCACCTGACAGCCTCCTCTGCCTTGGCTCAGGGCCTCCCTGCCTCCTCTCCAAGGCTGGGGTGCCAAGCTGCTTTGGACACCAGGCTATGCAGGTCTCCTTTTGATTTTCCTGAAGAGCTTCACCTCCACACCTCTGCTACCGCTCAGAAAGACTTTTGGGAAACAAAGTGAAGTCTGATGAGAAGGCTGGTTGAGAGAAAGCAAGAAATAAGTTGGGGTGTGGAGTGGAACTTCACGAAAGAAAAAAGCAGAAGAATTCAGGGCCACAAAACCAGAATAGTGCATCTAAGGGTTAGCTGGAACCAGGGAGGAATTCTCATGAACAATGGTCCTTCTTGGCAGACAGTCCAAGGGTGTGGTGCTCACTTGAAAAAACAGCAAATAACCCAGGCTCCAGGGCCACCAGGGAGGGGGATGGTGTGAAGCTGGAAAGCTGAGGCCAGAGACTTCATGCAGACCCCCAGGAAGTGATGGGTGACATAGGGAAGGTGACCTCCTTGGGACTTCTGCTCAAGAAGCATCTTGCTAGATCTCAGCCACACAGAGGGCAGAGCTCTGGTTCCTGGCTTTGGCTTCCCCAACATCCTTTAGGCCTGAGTATCTACTCCAAACCCCACAAAGCAGCATCTCTTGCCCCTCTGCAGGGACGCTGAACCTGCAGCATCCTCCAGGGGCTGTGACACATAAGGACCACTGTGTCATATAAGGCAGGGTCTCACACCCCCATCACCCACTCTGATTGCAAGCTGGGACTCAGAATGTCTTAGCAACTCTGGAGGGAAACATCCTGGATGTGACTTTGGAGGCATATGTTTGCAGTTTTAGTGCCTTTCTAGAATGTAGGGAAAACAAATCAGCGTCATTTGTCCCACAAGACAACCGGGGTAGAGTCCCCTGTTGCCCAGGCAGGCAGGCAGGCACACCCTTTCCCTGCTGTTGTAGAGGTGGACTCAGGTACAGGCTAAGCCAAGTCCTTTGGCCTCCATGGGGCATGGCAAGGCCAGGGCTTAGAAACTAAAATTCACTTTAGTATATTTTTTTCTCTGCAAATACATTTTTATGGGCTTTTGTGCTTTTAAACTTCATATTAAAAAATTTAATTTAAGATAAAGGTCAGACAGAGTAGAATGAAGAAGGGATTATGGAATCTAATTACAGGGAATGTGAAGAGATACCATTATATTATTATAGAAAAGTGATCAAAACAGGCTTAGAGCAAGCCTTGGACCATGTCAGGAGCTTAATACGGCAGTTCCAGAGGCTGCTTTTTGAATGCTTGAGAAATGTAAAAAAAAATCACTCCGTCCAAGTATATCAGTGTTCAGTCGATATGTGTTGTACCAAAAATAGATCTGTGTCCCCAGAGACAGCAGGCTCCCTCGCGGCAGCTGACGGAGGTGAAAAAGAGCTGGATTCCTCAGCGCTCCGGCCTATGTGGTTTGTGGCTATTCTCTCAATCCGGAAAGTTCCAAGAGGTTGGAGGAAGTGAGGTCTGTGGGGAGTGGGGAGCGCTGCAGACCACAGAAGGGCTCGGTGGGAAGCAACGTGGCGGTCACACAACACAAGAACAGTCTCCAACAGAGTATCCCTGAAGTCTGGGAAGACCCAATAGTGGTCCAGCCCTCACAAAATGACGACTTTGCTCCACAAAGCACACGTATCTTAAAAGTGAGCATCAAATCAGTGGCAGCTTCGATTTATGGTAACAGCACTGGACCAGGAGGCTGGAGACCCAGGTTCCAACTCCATCTTTTCATGATGCTTCATGGTTCCAAAGTCTCATGGGGTTGAGCCTCAAGAACCATGACAGCTGGGGTCTACTTCCTGCATGTCTCTATGACTTCTCGAAATAGTGACATGAGTTTGGATAAAAGTAAAACACTTTCCTTTCTAGAGGGAGAAATGTTCCGGGTAGTCCTAACCAGTGGCTGAAGCAAAATCCAAGCAGAAAGCTCAGAGCTAACACTTATCAAGCACTCAAATGAACTCATTTAACAGCAGTCACACAGAGGTGGCATTATTACCACCTCTAACAGACAGAAGGAGAAACCGAGTCACAGAGTGCCTGAGAAATATGCTCAAAACATGCTCACATTGTTTTCGTTTTTGAGACAGATTCTCACTCCATCGCCCTGGGCAGAGTGCTGTGGCATCATAGCTCATAGCAACCTCAAACTCTTGGGCTCAAGTCTTGTTTCAGGTTCTCGAGTAGCTGGGACTACAGGCACCCACCACAATGCCTGGCTATTTTTTTAGAGATGGGGTCTTGCTCTTGCTTGGGCTGGTCTCAAACCCGTGAGCTCAGGCAATCCACCCACCTCAGCCTCCCAGAGTGCTGGGATTACAGGTGTGAGTCACTGTGCCCAACCTAAAGTCACATTGTTAATAAGTGGTAGAACTAGGGTTTGAATTCAAGTCAATATGGCATGACCTCCTAATCCACTAGGCTACATAGCCTACTAAGAAGAAGATGGGTGTGCAAGTCACCCCACGTGCCCCCTTGTGAAAGCTCTCCACTATGTGCTGGGGATCGTTGCTAGCCAACCTCACCTTTTTCCATCAAAAGGCTTCCCGCTTCCTTCCAGGATATCCACCAAACTCTTTCCAGGAGAATGATCTCTAAGTGGTTCATCTGGCCTCTGGCATGACATGCAGGGTCTTGATAAACTTATGAAAAAGAGCAGGGTAGAACACATCACAGCCACAAATAGGAGACCACCACTTCAAACGTTCTGTGAATGTGGGGTCAACCTCACTAGTCCTTTCCTTAGGAGCAACTGGTCCCACCTCTTGGTCCTTCTGTGCCAAATCCCAGCTGGTGACAAGAAGCTAAGACCCTAACATACAGACAAGGCAAGGCCTCCAAGGTGAAGAACATGAGAGGTTTAAGGTTTAATGCTCAGAAGACTCAACACCCTTTTGAAAAGGAAATGACCTCCTTGGATCCGTTATTTTGTTTTTAACACAGTGAAAGTGATTAATCCATAGTCAAACCAAAATAGTTTATATGCAGACTCTGCTGAGGGTTTCCTCATTACGAAATATGAAAGGAAAAGAAAAAAAGTTTGTTCTTGTGCTATGGAATAACAAAAGGCCAATAAAGTGGAAATTAAACTGATCATTAAAGAAGACCATAAAGAAAGGTCCCCCAAACTTAATTTCCATTCATTTTTTTTTTTAATTCCCATTAACTATAAACTAGTTGAATAGACCTTTAAAATGTTTTAATAGGAAAATTCCTAGGAGGGGAAGTGAGATCTTGGTGTCTAAAAGGTTCCAATTAAACAGTTGGGAAACGTGTTTCAGCAGCCCACTATCCCCACAGGATTGTGAAATTCGTCAACACAGAGTTTGCAGTACTAGGTCTCCAGAAATGGTGGAAGAAGCCAGGCTAGGAAATCAGAAGCTATTTGCACAGATAGGAAAACTCAACTTCCTATTTTGAAGAGCAGATGTGCTGATACCCATACTCATGGAGAGGGGATGCATGACCAGGGTCCAAGACAATAGTCAGAAAGAGAGCTAGAGGTCCGTCTACAGGCTCTGACAATTAAATTCATTAACTCATCCTAGAAAAAGTGTCACATACCTCATTGCTGAATATCACTATGGTCAACTTGGAAATATTCAACTTGGGAAACTATGCACTGACTTCAGTGCCTAGTCCACCCTTCAAAATAATTTTGGAACTCTTTCTGGAATGACCATCAGAGCTGTCATCAACTGAGGTGTGACAATTAAGTTCATGAACTTACTACCATATGCTTACATTGGCAGCACTGTACAAACAACTCAGGAAGATTTCATAACCTTGGCATATCAGCATCTCACAACCATGTTTGTGTCAACACGTGATGGTACCTTGCTGAGTGGCATTCATCACTGTTTTGTTATTTTTGTATGCCATATGACAACAGGTCTGATAATCATTTCAGAAGAAAAGTACCAAAATTACTTTGCAGTGTGGACTAGGCATTGGCATTGGTGCCTGGCTTCCCAAGGGGAGTACTTTGAAAGTGACTGTAGTGATATTCGGCAATGAAGCACGCAGCACTTTCTTCTAGGGTGAATTTGCAATTGTCAGATCCCATATACCACTGCTATGTGGTTTAGAAACCAGCCATTCTCCTTCCTGCATCTAAGATCCCCTTCTGGAAATCTTTAGTTGACAGATGTTCCCTTCCAAGGGTCTAACATGAGAAAAGGCCTATTAAAAAAAAAAAAAAGAAAAGAAAAGAAATCTAGTCACAAAGAAGAGGTATTTCCCTAACCTCATCAATCCCTTTTTAGCCTGGATATTTACTGATAACCAGTGAGGGAGACATTCTGGGAGGACTAAGGTACTGTGCTTAGAGACAAAACCTGAACTCCAGGAGGCAGAAGCAAAGTCTGTATTTGCACCCAAGGTTGCACACCTGAGCAGGGGGCCTTTCTGGAGATGGATCTGTCACTCATCCCCCAAGCCCAGAACCCCCACCCCTGCACCACCTGTGCAGGGGCCAGACAAAGGGGCCTGGAAGATCTGAGACCAGGCCTGAAGGTACTGCCACAGCACAAACACAGTGGTACCTGGAGGGTGGCTAAACAGATGAGGAAGATGGGCGGGTTTGGGACAGACCAAGACGAGCCTTGAATTTCAGGCAAAGGTGTTAGCACTTGACTCTGTGAGTGACAAGGATGGAGGTACACAGTCCTGAAGAAAGGCAGCTCTGGTGGCAGTGTTCCAAATGCACAGTGGGTGTGTGAACGAATGTATCCCAAGTGCGCTGAAATAAAATGCACTCCATTCCACTAACAGGTGTATGTAGTGTGAGGAAAACTGTTATCCTGTGGTAATGGGAGGCTCAAAGAAACTAAGATCCAAAACATCTATTATCTTCTGTGGCTCATTCTAAAATTCAAAATATGTATTCCTGCTTCATAACTAATTTCCATGCTCTACTGACAGTGTAGTTAATAATCTTAAGAGTCGTTACCCACCCACATTCCTTCAACAGTGCCATTTTTAATACTACTTATTTGCACAGTCCATGGATTCGATTCCACCATTCTGTATATCTGCTATTGAATTTTCTCTGTTTGACCTACACTGAAAGCTACTAACACAAGTCATGTCTTTTTCTTTTTTTCAGGAGATGTGGCCTCACTACGTTGCCCAGAGGCCACCACAGTGACCTCAGCTTGCCAAGTAGCCAGGACTACAGGTGCCCACGACCATGCCTGGCTTATGATACTTTTAATACAAATAGTGACTTTCTTAATCAGATAATAATACAATATTATTGTATTTTATAGATATTTAACACATTATTGCACTTCAACTGTATTTTTAGTGTCTTGTTAATACACCCACATTGGATTGTCCATTCTACTCCATTTCCCTACATGCATATATTGCACATATATTTTATGTATACGCTTTCCAGACACACAAGTGGATATAACCTCAGGATAAAAGTAGATATTCTAATGGAGAACCTAGAATTAGCAAAATGATAAATTAGTTTGTGCATTTTACAGTCAATTCTGTTAAATTAACTTTTCTTGGAACCTGTCAGTAAACGGTAACATGATTAAATTTCCACACACCTCCTTTACACTTGGGCACAGCCCACAGTTTGATAAGCCAAAAAGCCTAGCACAGGGTCCTGCCCGTGGTCACTCAACTCTTTCCTTTGTCCACTGCAAGGTTACATGGAGCTCATATGCTGTTCTGAGACCTGGGCCAGAGACTGAGGCAGAGCATCTCAACGCAGACACGGCGCCTGCCCTAATGGCTGGTACAGTATATTGTCAGGAGACAGGCCTCCAATGAGTGGACCATGGTGATGTGAGCGTCAGATGAGGTGGTCAGGGATGGGTGTCTGAGTAAGGCACCTGAGCTGAAACTGGAGGGATGAGGACAAACCAGCCAAAGGAAGAGAGAAGAGCAGGAAGAACGGGAGGGCTATGTGGTCACCGTGTGGCCAAGGACTTTAGGAGAGGCCGGTTGGGATCAGAGCAGCAGGAAAGGAGTCTGTAGTGAGGGGTGATGGGAGCCACTCCGGGTTAAGGCAGAGGGTGTTGCTTTTTAATCACATCACAGCACTGTTGTATGCAAATGGATATAACAGGGGCTAGAGGCAGCAGGAGACCAGGGTAGGGGCTACTGCAGCCATGGGGAGGGGGGGCGGCAACTTGACTTGATAGTTTAAGAGGTGACATGAAATAGACCGAGAGAGGATGCTGATCAGATGTGGGGTGACCTGATGGGGCACAGGGAATGAATGACAGAGGGATTCAGGATGGCTCTCCCTGAATCTGGCCTGAGCAGTCTGAGGTGCCTGTTAGAAACCCATGCGCAGGCAGAGGTGGGGAGCTGCAGAGGCTGAGCTCAGGAGACAGGCCAGGCCTGGAGGTAAAAAGGAGAGGCATGGCACAGCTTCATGTAAAGCCAAGGAAATGGGTGAGATCATTTATAGAGAGCATGTGTCAAATAAAGAGAGGGGAGCGTCCCTAGTGAGCTCCTACATGTGGAGGGCCCTAGATTAGGAGAGGCCAGGAGAGAAGGCACAGCAGGACGTGGATGGAGGCCCTGCTGATCAGAGCCCTGCATGGCCAAGCAAACACAACTATTGACTCGACACATTAGCACTGGTCCCCATACCTACAAAGCAACATAACCCTTATTTCTCCAACGCACTACAACTACCCACTAGACTTTGAACAAGCAAGAGTCAAATAACTCTGTATTTCTTATTTAATAATTGAAAGAATTAAATCATACATAAAACCCAATATGGAAAAGTGAATAAGATGGTTTTCCGTCATTCCCATAAGCAGTTGGCTGTGACCACAGCTCCTTCCTCGGGGCATACATCATCAGCCCCGGCTAAAACATAACCTTCACTCTGTTAATCACCTCTACTCACCTACAGGATAAATAAAAGGTACTGACAGTCTCACCTCTAGGCAGGATTTCTTAGTGGAAAATGGGAAAAGTAAAAGTTCAAGATGTGCTTTCAGATTTTAGATAGGTAGCACATAACCAATTCTGGAGATGTTTGCCACAACCTTGCCTTTTTTTTTTTTTTTTTTTTTTTTTAACTTAAGGGCAATGCTGGCAAATGCTGTTAGATTTCTACTACGAGTTGACATTGTCACACCTACAGACACACTGGGTGTCATATCACCCCATCACATGATACCTGAAATGTAATCCCTGAACATAATTTTATGTGCTATTTTTCTGAGCTTTCTCTTGAAAAGCTGGGTAACTTCTTGGGAAGCAGCAATTTACCTTTCACACTTCTGTAATAATCAAGGTGCCTGATTGCCCTGAATAACATTCCAGGCTGTCAGAATATTTCATGGCTATGAATTAGCATTTCAAAACCTTTTGAAACCAAAGGTAGGAGGGCTTTTTTCCTTAGCTAAAATTTCCCCTGGCTGCAAAGAAGCAAGTGTTAAATGCGCACCTGGAGAAGCCTTATTTCTGTATGAGAAGAATGGATAGGTCTCAAAAAAAATGTGTCAGAAAACATTCTGGTTCAATAATCATATAGCCTAAAATTTCCAGAAAGGGTTTAAGTTCAAGTATTCTGGGCTGTGCCCTCATGAAAACATTCTGAAAATCCCAATGCTTTAGGCACAGAAATGGCATTTTTCTTGAATGCTTATCCAGGAAGGCAAATAAAAATCTTTTATTAGGCCACAGCCCCTAATTTGGAGTTGGGACAACTTCATTCCAAGGAAGCCTGTGGTTGTCAAAATACAATGCCCTTAAAGATTTTTGGTTAGCAGTCTGAGCATCAGAAACTAAAAATCTACCAAGACCCAAGGTTGGTTCATGAACAAAACCACCTGATTTAGTGAATTATTGTTCTTACAGCCACATCCAGTGGCCACCACTTATAGCACTGCATAAAGCCTGTCCCCTACTATTAATAAAAACTGGTCCTGTATCTCCATGGTTTAAGAGTGGTTCTCAAAGTGTACTTCCCAGACCAGCAGTATCAACACTATGGGAACTTGTTAGACCTTCAAATCCTGGGGCCTACTCCAAACCTACTGAATCTCAGAAGAAGCACCCAGCAATCTGATTCTGAGGCATGCCAAAATGTGATCACCACTTGCCTAAATGAACCCACATTCCTTAGCCTTGCCCACACCTCTCTGCTCCTTCCACCACACTCCCAGTGCTAGCCCAGGTTCTCACCAGACCGTCTCAGTAAGGTGCTCCCTGGAAAGCCCAGCTCCACCCTAGCCCGCTGGGCCATCCTTACACATCCGCTCACCTGCCTAGAATCAACCACCTTCCTCACTCTGCTCTTCTACTGCCACTCAAAGTACTCTACTTTCTAGGAAAGCACCTGACACTGAGCCCACCCCTGCCTCTTCCACCAGGCCTTCTCCACCTCCCTGGGAAGCTCCGGCTCTGTTGGTCAGACCAGTGTGTTCTCTCTCTACAAAAGAACACAGCGGTCTTTCCCCACAGCAAAGCAAACAACCTAAGGTGATCCAGCTGAGGTCACTGTGGTTGGGTAATTTTCTCAATTTTATGCTTTTTAAAATTATACCTTTTTCCTAAAATGTTGTTTGCTTTCTCCTTGCTATCTATCCCACTCGAGTGCCAGCTTTCTAAGAACAAAATAATAAATAATCTGGTGTTGGGCAAAAAGTATTATGACTTCCTGTGCTGTCTCCTGCACACATCCTAAAGCTCGTTGTGAGTACCATTTATCTGGCAGTCAGCACGGCCGCTCTGGACTGTTGGTTATCTTCTGTTACAACATAAACAGCTGACCTTTGAACAACACAGGGGTTAGGGGTGCCAACTCCTCAAGCAGCTGATAATTTCTGACTCCCTAAAAACTTTACTAATAGCCTACTATTATGAGTAGAGAAGCCTCACCAATAACATGAACGGCTGATTAACACGTACAGTGACACCTCCATCGCTGACCACCTCCCTCCCGACCACCTCCTTAGGCTGACCTCATTTTCATTGACCGGACATGTACCATATGTACATATCAGTACGGTAGGCCCAGTTCCTTGTGCTAACCACCTCTGTATGTTGACCATTTGTTACCGTCCCTTGGGGTGGTCAACTTACGGAGGTTCTATTTTATTTTGCATGTTGTATGTATTATATACTGTATTCTTACAATAAAGTAAGCTATAGAAAAAAAGGTTAGGAAAATCATAAGAAAATCACAAGGATCAGAAAATATATTAAGTGGAAGTAGATCATTGTAAAGATCTTCACTCTACCTGTCTTCTGATGAGACGGCTGAGGAGGAGGAGGAGGAGGAAGAGGGGGGCTGGTCTTGGTGTCTCAAGTGTGGCAGAGGCAGAAGGAAACACAGACTCTAGCAGTTCAAACCCCTCGCTGCTCAAGGTCAACTGTGCTTTTACCCTCACATGTCCTACCCTAATTATAACGGCAGTATTCTGTATCAATGTGCACACACATTCCCACACGGCACGTAGTATGCCCCGTTTCCCCTGACAGATGCCACCCGTGCTGCTCTGACACACCCCTGCCTTGGCCCCCCGCGCTCCCAGATAAGCTCACTCAGCTGCACACGACCCTAGTTGTTTGGATTCACCCTCTTGGGTCTTCCCATCTGCATGAGTCATTTTTTTTTTAATTGAGGTGACAGTCACATAAAACTTCTCATTTAAAGTACACGACCCAGTGGCATTTAGGACATTCACAGTGTTGTACAACTATCACTTCTGTCCAGGTCCAGAACATGTTCACACCCCCAAAGGAGACCCCCACATCCATTTAGCAGTCATTTCCCATTTCTTTCTTCGGCCCCTGGTAACCACCTGAAATGAGCCTATTCAGGACATTTCATATAAATGTAATCACAGATCATGTGACTTCTGGTGTCTGGCTTCTTGGCATACGTTTCTGAGGTCCATCCACCCGGCAGCAGTATCAGTACTTTCCTTTTATGGCTGAACACTATTCCACTGGAGATGCACCACACTTTGTTTATCTGTTCATCTGCTGATGGACATTCGGGTTGTTTTTACCTTTTGGCTATTGTGAATAATGCTGCTATGCACATTACAAGTATTTGTTTGAATACTTGTTTTCAATTCTCTTGGTTATATACCTAGGAGTGGCATTGCTGGGGCATATGGCAATCCTATACATAGTTTTGTGAAGATCTGCATAAGTTACAGAATTTGTGCATGCTCCATTTTCCCCTGGGTTATTTGTGGGCAGGAACCACAGCTCTGTCACCTTCCTAGTATACCCCGGCTCTGGTATGTGCCTGCCACATAGTAGGTCTGCATCACCATGAATGATAGCACGGAGGGCTTACTGCATGCCAGGTGCTATTCTAAGTGCCTTCATTTTTTTTTTTTTTAGACAGGCTCTTACTCTGTCACTCTGGGTAGAGTGCTGTGGCATCACTGTAGCTTATAGCAACCTCAAACTCTTAGGCTCAAGAGATCCTCTTGCTTCAGACTCCAAAGTAGCTAGGACTATAGGTGTGCACCACTACATCTTGCTAGTTTTTCTATTTTGTAATAGAGACAGTGTCTCACTCTTGCTTAGGCTCAAGGTCTCAAACTCCTGAGCTCAAGCAATCCACCCATCTAGGCCTCCCAGAGAGCTAGGATTAAAGGCGTGACCCACCACGCCAGATCAATTCTTTTCTTTAAGCTGCTTCTTGTTTTGGACCATGAACCAAGTATATTTTGTAGGTCCTAATCCTTACAAAAATTCTGTAAGGTAGGTATGATTATCCCCTTTTTATGGATAAGAAAAGTGAGGGTTTTAACATACAATGTTAGCTCTTAAGTCTTATCTATCTGGGGCCACTCAGCATCAGAACTTAGAGCCTTACACACTTCCATGGCCTAAGTTATTAAGGAAAAAATTAGATTATGTTTCAGCTCTGTTTAACAGGGCAGGTAGACCATGCATCTGGCTGTAATCCCAGCACTTTGGGAGGCTGAGGTGGGCAGATTGCTTGAGGCCAGGAGTTCAACACTAGCCTAGACAACACAGTCAGATCCCTTCTTTACAAAAAATAAGAAAAATTAACTGGGTGTGGTGGTGCCAACCTGTAGTCCCAGCTACTCAGAAAGTTACCTACTCAAGGATCACTTGAGCCCAAGAGTTTGAGGTTGCAGAGAATTATGACTGCACCACTGAACTGTCCAGCCTGAGTGACAAAGAAAGACTCCACCTCAATAAAAGAGAAAAGAAGAGAAAGGCAGATTGATATAAAATGCATTTCAGAAAGCTTGTTAATCAAAATGACTAAAATAAAATTAAGTGTTGTGCTTAAAGGAACCATGTGTAATTTTCTGGAAAATTTGCCTATACTCTCCAACTGATCATGAGGCCAGTCAATGAGGCCGCACTGTGGGTCAACACTATGCCTTCCTGCCCTGATGGTTTCATGGAGATGTTTTGTAAACAGCAGCCAGCAGATGAATTATAAAAACAAGGAAGAAACAGCAGCCAAAGTATTACAGAATGGAAAATACCTGAGAGATCAATGAAAACAGGGAGATGAAGGTGTATTAACCAGAGTGAGGAGGAGGTCGCCAAGAGGCAGGCAGCTCACTCAGGCAACTGCCTCCGCAAAGAGCAAACAAAGACGGTGATAACGCTGGGCAATCACCAGGAAACAGACTGGGGGGGGGGGGGGTGTCACAGACAGGATCTGTGTGCAATCAACCAGTCACATGTAAAATTGAGGATTAAGTGATGAAATTATTTCAGCCAACACAACCCAAGTGCCTGCTGTTTATATAGTAAATTCATTGGGGTCAAAAGTAAGGTTGTATAGGCTGATCCCAGACCTCTCTTTACAAACCGCGTGCACGCGCGCGCACGTGTGTGTGTGTGTGTGTGTGTGTGTGTGTGTGTGTGTGTGTTTTTTGTCGCTGAGGGTGCAAGTGAAGGTGAGGAGGGATGAGTGCGTGGTAAAGATGACACACTCCAGCCCCCACCTCAACACAGTCTTCAGCCAGAGCAGCCTGACTTTCATCTGTTTTCACCACTGAGTTTGTACATAAGATTTAGAATGCAGAAGGAATCCTGAGGCTAAGAAGTACCTGAAAGCAGGTGGGCCAAGAAGGCATCCCCTGTAAGGTTACAGAGGGGTCTCAGCTGAATGGATCAGTAAGGGCTGAGCATAAGGCCTCTCTTCATGTCAAAGCCACAGGTCACGGTGTGAAAACCCCATTTCTGGACTCAGAGCAGAGCCCAGGTAAGATGGGTTAAGTGCTCACATGTCGCATTCCAGGACCACAGGTATGTTCCCAATGAGAGGGACTAGCGGCCTGGCTCGTGCACTGAATGGGCCCCACACCACGCACCATGAGAGTGCCCTTCCTCTGCCCCAAACTGCCACAGGCTGTCACTGAGCCTCCACACACTCCACCTGGGCAGACCAGCTGCTGGGTCAGACCACTGGGAGATCTCTAACTCAGCTCCTCTGTCCCAGGCCCCTTCCTGCTGCTACCCGGACCTCATCCCTGGCGGCGACCACACAAGCTACCATCCTACCTGAAATCCTCCCAGGGCTTGTCACTGACTTTACTGCTCACTGAGCCCACAGGACAATGGGCCTCCTGCCTTACTCTTCTCCCCCTCCCTCCCCACTGGCCTTTTCTCTCTTCCTCAAACATGGCAAGTTCCTTCCTGTATCAGGACTTCTGTGCCTGTTCTCTTGTCCTGCAATGGTCCTGCCTCACATCTCCCCAGGCCTCCGCTCGGAAGGCACCTCCTCAGAGCGGCCTCCCTCAGTGCCGTCTAAACGCTGCCTCCAATCACTCCCTAGCAGCAGCTCCCATGGGTCACTTCTCCCCACACCAACAAAAGCAGCTTCAGGAAAGCAGAGACCCAGCTTATCCACAGCGGTGTGTGCACCATTCAGGACTCTGCCTGGACGCGGTGTGTGTTCCATAATGAGCAAATGAATGACTGCGTCCTGAATGAATGAGAGAACCCCGAGTGAATGAATGGACCCAAGGACTGAGCGCATGGATGAATGCCACAAGATGCACACCAGTGTCCCCATCAGACAGGACCCACCCAGTGGTCCTCATATCAACACGTGGCCCTTCGCCCAGAGGGGCTGAAACCCAGCAAATTCCAGTCCAGCCTCTACGGAGCTCTGCCCTGTTCCCTGTTTAACCCAACCAAGATGCTGCCAAGAGGGCATGTGTACGCTGTTCCTCTTTTTCATAACACAGATAAAACTTTTACACTGTCCATTTAAACCGCCATTGTTTGGCCCTCCCCTAAGGAAACTTCAATACTAAAATTCCTTTCTCCCCTCATTTTGCCCCTTTGTTGCGACAGAAATGCTCCATTTAGCATTCCTAAAGGGCCATTAGCATCCCAAAGCTCTCCTTGTGCTGCCCGGCTGGAGGCTTGTGTTCCTGATGGACGGCTCCGGCTCCAGGCCGAGCTGCAGGGCCCACCGAGAGGCTCAGCCCCTCACCACCCCTGCCACTTGGCGGGCTCTCTCTCCAAGCTCGCCAAACTCCAGTTGCCCTCTCACTTCAGATATTTAGCATGTATTCTCATTCTCCAACTCTTGTTCAGAAGGATTTCTCTCCCTCCCCCTTTCTTTCTGCCTCATAAGGGCACCTTTTCATAAATACTGCATGGGGGAAACTTTTTCATTCCAATAAAAGACAACCCCCCCTGCACAAGGCAAGATGAATATCCCCATTATAGAACAAACAGGGGGGTTTAATCCTTCCTTCCCTACACCCCCTCCTTCTGCCAGCCATCCTTGTTCAAAGGGAAAGCAGAAGTCACTTCCCCCATGGGGCAGGTCCCACAAACCTGGGCAGAAGCACACCACAGCCAGGGCACTTATGTTTCCCTGCTCAGGACAGGCCTGAATAAGTGATTCCTCCCCAAGTTAACATCTCAGTTGGTCAGGGATGCACTCTGTGTGGTACATTGTTCTAGATAATCACCCTGCTGCTGAAATTAGCTTGTGAATCAGACAAAAAACCCTTCTAGAAATGCTAACCCAGTTGCTAGGTTCTTTCTTCAGGAGAGAGAATCGTTTTCACTGTCTGCCCTTCGTTCCCGCCAGACTAGAGTCTCCTCTCTCATGGCAGCCTCCCATTTACTACCACAGCCTAAAAAAAATCAGATGTCAGGCACTGCATGGAAATCCCTGCCAAAGCAAACTCGAGACCACCCAGTCCCTGGGAAAGTCCTTGAGTGACAGGGATGTGTGTGCCTAAACCGGTGGGACCGAGATATTCACAGCAAGATGGGCCACCTTATAAGCCCTCTGTTAAGGAAGGGATAACAGCAAGACTATTTTCACCCATAAAGCCACCAGCCCCGTGAACCATTTGTTGGTCTTTTGTACAACTGGTTGTTTCACTTGGGTTAACAGATTTCCTTAATTTATGGTTACTGCTCTCCAAATAGACTGCCCAAAGAAAAGCCTGAAGGTAACTCTTTTTTATACTTTTCACTGAAGTATCTACCCACTGTGTATGTATTAACCATCTGCAAAGTGTCAGCATCCTTTTAGGCCCTGAGAACACCAGGACACGAGTCAAGAGTCCCTGTCCTTAAGGGAATCCAGTCTGCTGGGGACAAAATGAGGGTGGGGGATAAACGCTCAGGAAACAAGACATTTTACAATAGCTCCCCCAAACGCCACTGAGTCATCTGACAGCAACAGGAAGGGCTAATTTCTTTCCATGTCCTCCAGGTACTAGAAGAAACAGGGCTAGTCTGAAAGAAATGCTTAGGACAAGGGTTAATAAACTTTTTTCGTAAAGAGCCAGATCATAACTATTTTAGGCTTTGCAGGCCACATGGTCTCTGCTGCAACTACTCAGTTCTGCTGTTATACAGAACAGCAGCCATAGACAGAACATAAACAAATGGGCGTGGCTGAGTTCCAATGAGAGTTTATTTACAAAAACAGGCAACAGACAGAATATGGCCTGTGGCTACAGTTTGCCAACTATATAGAAGTCTAGTTCAGCACTCAGAAAGAATCAACTTCGTGCCTGGTTCTTAATCCTCATGATAACAGCAAACTCAGTTAAGTCATAAATTTCCTGAAACTGATGCTATTCCAAAACAGCTATTGACGTAGTAGAGCTGCCTCAGGCATAGACAGAGCAATGATAAAGACGTCCCTCTGCCCCGGGCCTCTGTCACAGACTAGGCAGGATTTTTTTTTTTTTTTTTAAATACACAAATGGTATCATACCCTGTATATCACGATGTCCTGTCCTTAAGCACATATACAGTCCGTACAACTAGTCATTTCATTCGGGTTAACAGATTTCCTTCATTTCTGATTATCTTCTGTCTGTGGCTGCTTTCTGTGTAACAGCAGAGCTGAGTAGTTGCAGCAGAGACCATGTGGCCTGAAAAGCCTAAAGTAGTTATGATCTGGTTCTTCACAGAAAAAGTTTATTAACTCCATCTAAGCCCTTCTCCCAGACTACTGGGAGGGCATGCTATTTTTTGTTTTTAAAGATAGGGTCTTGCTATGTTGCCCAAGCTGGCCTCAATCCCCTGGGCTCAAAGGATTCTCCCATGTAGCTGGGACTACAAGTGCACACAACCATGCCTGGCTCTAGATGTACTTTTTGCAAAAGTGCATTTAAAATGCAAGCCCTCACTCCAGTGTTCTACGATTGTGCCCTTAACTCTGGCTCACCCCCTTACAAATGTGTGTCTCTGGTCACATGGGAGACCCAAAGGACAAAACAGAGGGGTCTATATAAAACCACAGACTGAAAAGCTACCTATTTTGCTTTATTTTAAAATAATCAATTAAGGGGGATGGGATGGGATGGGCAAATGATGATCACCTGTCAGGATGAACAAATTATAGAGATCCAATGTGCATCATGGTGACTATGTTAACAATCCTGTATTGTATACATGGAAATTGCTGAGAGTAGACCTTAAAAGTTCTCACTGCACACTCGAAAAATATAACTATGTGAGATAAGGGATATGTTAATCAGCTCAATTGTGGTTATCACTTCCCAATGTGAACGTATGTCAAAAGATCATGTTGTATATTGTAAATACATACAATTTTTACTTGTCAATTATACCCCAACAAAGCTGGGGGGATAAAATAATAATCAGTGAAGAAACCACTCCAGTACACACACCCACAGACTGCACAGTAGGAGCAGTTAGAATTGAAGACAGGTGCAAAGAACAGCACCCTTGGGCCTGCAGCCCAGCCTCAGCTGTCTGTGGAATTAGCACCCCAGGTGCACTGGCTCTCATTTACCTCTGACAAACCGGACCCACAGTCAGCAACAGGAGCAGCCCTGGGAGGGGAGCTATAACACAGGTTCTTGGCATTCCTGAAGTGTTCACCAGGATGGTCTGGCCTGTCTGCAAGCTCTGAGGAGCTGGATTTCTGAACAAAATGCTAAGCCAGGCCTGGCACTGGCCAGGTTGAGCCTTCCTTTGTGTCTGAAAAACCCTTTTTGTTTGAAGTTGGTGTAACTTTAAGTGGCCTGCCAACGAGAGCCTGGGAGAAAGAGCCCAGGCCAGGCTGCTTTCCCGGGGCCCCCAGGGTGCTCTCCGCCCTTGCCAGGGCCACTTCCCCCTCTCAACCTCTGTGGAAATCCCCCTTCTCCCGTGATGCACCTTTTCTCAGCTACCAGGCCAGGGTCCTTGCCAAGCTGAAACAGCCCAAATGGAAAGGACTGATTCTGTTGCTCCAAGGTGAGAGGGACCAATAGCTAAAGCCTGAAGAAAATACCTCTGCGCACAGCGCTTGAACTGCTTAAACTCCCACCTCTGCCTCCCAAAGTGCCAGGATTACAGGTATGAGCCATGGCGCCCAGCACCCTTACAAGATATTTTTTAATTCAGATATAATTCACATAGCATACAATTCACCCATTTAAAATGTCCAGTCTTGTGGTTTTTAGCATATTTACAAGATTGTACATCACCACTATCTAATTTCAAAGCATTTTCATCACCCCGACTCCCACGAGCAGCCACCTCCCAGGCACCCCCTCAGTCTCTAGCTACCATCAATCTGCTTTCTGTCTCTTGTCTGTCTATTCTGGGCATTTCACAGAGGCAGAATCACAGAACGTGTGATTATGTGATTGTGACTGGCTTGTTTCAATTAGCATGCCGTTTTCAAGGTACATCCATGTTTTATCATATTATCAGTAATCGAGTTTTTTTATTTGTTGGGTTTTGTTTTGTTTTTCGTTTTTTTGTTTGTTTTTTTTCTTTTTGGAGACACAGCCCAGGCTAGAGTACAGTGGCTTCAGCATAGCTCACAGCAACCTCAAACTACTAGGCTCAAGCAATCCTGCCTCAGCCTCCTGAATAGCTGGGACTACACGAACCTGCCGCCACATCCAGCTAACTTTTCTATTTTTAGTTGAGTCCAGCTCTCACTCTTGCTCAGGCTGGTCTCAAGCTCCTGAGCTCAAGTGATTTCTTCCCCCACATCCCCTACCCTCCACCCAACCCCACCCCCGCCTTGGCCTCCTAGAGTACTAGGGTTACAAGCGTTAGCCACCATACCTGGCCACTACTGCTTTTTATAACTAAAGATTTCATAGTCTGACTATACCATATTTATTTATCCATGCATCAGCTGATAGACATTCGAACTATTTCCATTTTTTAGCTATTAGGAATAATGTTACTATGAACATTTGTACACAGGTTATTTTTGTGGACACGTATTTTTATTTCTCTTGGGTGTACAGGCACATCTTGTTTTGGTGTGCTTCACGGACACTACGATTTTTATAAATGGAAGGTTTGTGGCAACCCTACACTGAGCAAGTCCATTAGTGCCATTTTTCCAACAGCATGTGTTCATTTCCTGTCTCTGTGTCACATTTGAGAATTCCCGCAGTATTTCAAACTTCATTATTATTGTATGTATTGTAGTGGTCTGTGATCAGTGATGTTTGATATTGTTATTGTCCTTGTTTTGGGGTGCCACAAATCACCCTAATAGAAGACAGAAAACTTCATCATTTTTTTTAATTGTTGTTGCAATTTTTGGCTGGGGCCGGGATTAAACCCACCACCTCTGGTATATGGGGCTGGCGCCCTACTCCTTGAGCCACAGGCACCGCCCAATGTTGTATGTGTTCTGACTGCTCCACTGATAAGCAGTTTCCCTGTCTCTCTCCCTCTCCTAGAGCCTCCCTATTCCCTGAGACACAAAATATTAAAATTAGACCATCTAATAATTTCACAATGGCTTCTATGTATTCAAGTAAAAGTCTCACAACTCTTACTTTGAATTAAAAGTTAGAAATCATTAAACTTTGTGAGAAAGGCATGTCAAGAGCTGAGAAGCCGAAAGCTAGGCCTCTTGTACCGGGTCAGCAACTCGTGATGGCAAAGGAAAAGTTCTTGAAGGAAATTAAAAATGCTACTTCAATAAACACAAGAATGATGAGAAAACAAAACAGCTTTATTGCTGATAGGGTGAAAGTGTGAGTGGTCTGGACCGAAGATCAAACTAGCCACAACATTCCCTTAGCCTAATCAGGGCAAAGACCTAGCTCTCTTCAATTCTATAAAGGTTAAGAGAGTTGGGTGAGGATGCTACAAAAGAAAGTAAGAAGGAAAACCCCCTTTTCCATAACATAAATGTACAAGGTGAAGTGGCAAGTGCTGATGTAGATGCTGCAGCAAGTTATTCAGAAGACCTAGCTAAGATCTTCTAAATCTTCTAAAGTTAAGATTTTCAATGTAGATAAAATAGCCATATAGTGAAAGAAGATGCTGTCTGGAAATTTCCTAGATAGAGGAGAGAAGCAATGCCTGGCTTCAAAGCTTTAAAAGACAGGCTGACTCTGTTGTTAGAAGCCTCTGCAGCTGGTGACTTTAAGTTGCTTATTTACAATTCTGAAAACCCTAGGGCCTTTAAGAAGTATTAGTCTAGGGCACCAGCCACATACACCAAGGCTGGTGGGTTCTAACCCAGCCCAGGGCCTGCTAAGCAATAATGACTACAACAACAACAACACATAGCCAGGCATTGTGGTGGGCACCTGTAGTCCCATCTACTTGGGAGGCTGAGGCAAGAGAATCGCTTAAGCCCAAGACTTGGAGGTTGCTGTGAGCTGTGACACCACAGCACTCTACTGAGGGTGACTCACAGCTTGAGACTCTGTCTCAAAAAAAAAAAAAAAGAATTATTATTCTAAATTTACTTTGCCTATGCTCTATAAATGGAACATGAAGCTAGGTGACAGCTCATCTCTTTACAGCATGGTTTACTGAATATTTTAAGCCTACTGTTGAAACCTACAGCTCAGAAAAAAACATTCCTTTCAAAATATTACTGTTCATTTTTACAACATACCTATGTGGTCACCCAAAAGCTCTGATGGAGATATACAAAGAGATTAGTATTGTTTTCATGCCTGTTAACACAACATCCATTCTGTAGCCCATAGATCAAGTAGTAATTTCAGCTTTCAAGTCTTTTTTCTTTTTTCTTGCTTATTTTTTTTTAGTTCTTTGCTTTGTTGTTGTTGTTGAGACAGAGTCCCACCCTATGCCCCTGAGCAGAGTGCAATGGCACCATAGCTCACTGCAACCTCAGACTTGGGCTGTGGGCATCCCGCTGCCTCAGCCTCCAGAAGCCACTGGGATTATAGGCGTTCGTCAAGGTGCCCAGCTGGGTTTTTCCATTTTTTTAGGAATCAGAGGTCTCACTCTCACTCAGGTAAGTCTCAAACTCCAGAGTTCAAGCAATTCTCCCTCCTCAGCCTCCCACAGTGCTGGATTAGGCACCACGCCTGGCTCAACTTTCAAGTCTTAGTATTTAAGAAATACCGCATATACTCAAGTATAAGCCGACCCCCTTAATTTTACCCCATAAACTGGGGAAACAGTGACTCGAGTATAAGCCGAGGTAGAAAATGCAGCAGCCACTGGTAAATTTCAAAAACAAAAATAAAAGACCACAAATGTGTCTAGGGACCCTAAAATGGGTAGTGGCTGTGTAAGAGGAAGTGTTTGTGTAACTACAGTAACAGTTTTTTTATTACGGTAAACTTAATATTTTTTTATACATTTAAATACATGATTACATTTACAATACATGATTGATATACTGTATACCATTAACATACCACATTAACCCATAGTATTCAATGGCAACTTTAAGAAAGTGAATAAACCATTTAAGACAGTAAAGCATTGTAAATAAATGGTTAAAAATCCTGAATCCTTATACTCCAAAACCCCTGATTATAAGGATTCAGGATTTATAAACATTTATTTACAAGACTTTACTGCCTTAAATGGG
>CAUYPK010171474.1:0-24254 GCA_963574355.1 Loris lydekkerianus
CCTGTCTGGCCAGCCCTGACATACCAGCATGGTGGTCCTGAGGTCGAACTTCTCAGCCAGCTGGGTGATGTAGATGTGCACAGACACCAGGTCCTGGTGGTCATTCTCCTCCACCTCCCTGATGATGTCAGCCAGCCACTCAAACTGCCGCTGGGTCCGCGTCACCCAGATGAAGTAGATCTGGGGACACACAACTGGAGCTCAAGATTCATTCAGCTCAGTCTTCCTGGATCCCAGGGATTTCTGTACACCAGAACTCTTCTGACCTCAGCCAGCTCCTGCCCCTCCCCAGACAGCCCAGTGAGATGGATTGTGTGGGCCACAGTGCCAGGCTCTGAGGCCAGAGAAGAAGTTATCCAGGGCACTGAGAAGAGGAAGTGATGGATAGCCCAGGGCTCTGCAAAAGGAAAAAGCTGAGGGTCTATTGGGTGGAAAGCAGCTTTCCTTTATTGAACTTGTCCTACCACTCCAGTGGGCCCTGCTTAGGCTGCCAGGACACAGAGGCTGAGGGACATTTCACAGAATAGCCTCAGGGAAGACCTAGCCAGCTGCCTGGGGCAGTTGGGAATGGGCTCAAAGGGAGACAGAGTAGAAGCTGTCCTGGGGGGAGCCCTCTCCAGCTTTTGAGAGGGAGAAGCAGGGCTCGGTGCGTTAAGAAGCAGAGCCAGAGGAAAGAAGGGGAGCAGTCACCTCTGAGAGCTGACAGCATGTGGGCTGGGCCTCTGCCCCTGCATTCCGGGCATCCCTGACTCACAGGCCAGGCCCAGAGACGAGCAGGGGCCTGCCACCAGGTCCAGGTTGGGGTGAAGGTGCCCAGTGTGGAGGGGCCTGAGGGCTTGGACTGTGTTCTTGGGTCAACCCGGCCCATTGGCCCTGCCTTGCCTTCCCCTCCTCTTTCACTTGGGAGCTGAGCCTGTTTCACATGTGCCCCACCCCAAGCGTGCCCTTCCCTCTCCCAGCCTAACATGCTCCAAGTGCTGGCCTGTAAAAGGAGCTGCGTTTTTTTTTTGTTGTTTTTTTTTTTTTGTAGAGACAGAGTCTCACTTTACCACCCTTGGTAGAATGCTGTGATGTCACAGGACTCACAGCAACCTCCAGTTCTTGGGCTTCCGTGATTCTCCTGCCTCAGCCTCCCCAGCAGCTGGGACTGCAGGCACCTGCCACAACGCCCGGCTATTTTTTCGTTGTAGCTCTTTATCCCCCTCTAACCCTGCCCAGAGGGATTCCCAGGAGCAAATCCCACATGGAGCACCCCATAACTGAGGGAAAATGTCTTTGTAAACTAGGCAGGAGCCTGGCGGCATCAGCCAACCAATTCCACCCTTTGGTGTCTGGAGATAGCCTGACACCTCCCGCCTGCTACTAGGTTTCAGGCCAACTTGCCCTTGCCCAGATCTGGGAGGCCAGGAAAAGAGGCAGGAGAAAGAGACACAGGGGTTACCTGAACAGGAGGAAGGGGCTATGGACTGTGGAAGAGGGGTACTCACCTTCTTACAGAACACTTGGCAGCTGACTGATGACTTGAAGACCAGGTCTTTCAGGATGGAGGCAAAAGGGGTGACCCCAATGCCCCCTCCCACCAACACTGACACTTCAAATTTATGCCACTCCTGGTGGCCCTCTCCAAATGGTCCATCAAGGTACAGCTGTAGGGAGGGGAGTGGATTTAAGTTAAGCTTGGCCACACTATAGATTTAAAGCCAGAAATGAGAGGCAGGGAAAGGCGTATAGATTTATGGAGTGAGGGGGGCCAGGGAGAGCTGTGGCATTATCTGGAACAACCAGTCTCCAGATGAAGGGTGGTGGTGGGAGGGGGGACACAGGAGTCTGGCGCTGCAGGGCCAAAGCCTGCAAAGGGAATGTGAGAACATGTGGCACATGTGGCCTGGGTCTAGGCACCTTTGGGTATTTGGCACATCTGTCGCCCGTTGTGGGTGAGTAGATCTCCCTGAGGCGAGTGGTCCAGGGCCCTGCTGCCCGGATGTGCAGGCTGAGCGAGTCCTCATGGGGTGCAGAGGTCAGAGTGAAGGGGTGGTACTCAGTGGTCCCCAGAGCCAGACAGGCGATCCGCACCCACTGCCCAGACTTGTACTCAAAGCCCTGGGGCCTCTGGAACCGCAGGTAAGTCACTCCTGGGGAGAAATGGTGGGTGAGAGGCTACTGCCTTGAATCTAGCCACAATGTGGCCTCCAGAGAGCTCCCCCACCTGCAGCCTCAGCTCTGCTTCTGGAATATGACAGGGAGGCCTCCCCCACCAGAACCCTGAGGAAGGCTGGGCAGCACTGGGGCTGTGGTCAGTAGGGCAAGGGGAAGCCTGGCCTGGGCTTTCTGTGATGAGAGATGCTGAGGTCCTCTGGCAAAGAGTTCCTCTTACTAGCTTCCTTGTCCCTACTGCCTGGTCTAGGCTCTGCCCCTGCCTTATCAGCAACCTCAGTGCCACCAAATTGGTCCCCTGAGAGCCTCCTGGCTGGTACCTGAAGGCAGCAGCTCCGCCTTCACCACACTGATCTCCACCTTCTTTCGGCTCAGGCTCACCAGCTTGTCCCCCCCATAGATGAGTGCTGGGACCAGGAAGAAGATGTGGAAACGTGGCAGCTGGATCAAGGCAAAGCTGCCGTGGATGATGAGCTGGATGGAGGAAAGAGTTCAGCTTAGATCCAGTGGCATCCACAATAGGGTATTAGGCCAGCTCAGGCCTTAGACCCAACATCCTTCCCTACTGGTATAGCCAACAAAACCTCACTACGTACTAGGCTCTTTCCAGGTTCCCAGACCTCACCACTCCCAACTCCATCCTCCAAAGCATACCATGAGGAATGAGGCTATTTTCCGACTTGTGACACCACCCTAGACCAAGCCACACTGCCTCTTGACTCATCAAGGCTCATCCAGGAGCCTTCCGGTAGAAGTAGATCTTCCACTGGTCTTACTCCACTGTAATCTTGTCTCTTCAAGGCACCAGTGGAACTTTTTAAAGTTCATTTTATCATGTCATCCCTAGCTTAAGAAGCTCAAGTGACCTTCCATTGCACCTCAGTGCTGCACTCTGACCTCTGCCTGCTAGCTGCTGCCTCCTCTCTGGTCGTCAAGCATGGCAAGTCCTTTCTGCATCAAGACCTTCTCACTTGCTGGAATTCCTTCCCCTGTTTTTCTCACGGCTAGCTCCATCTCATTTCTCAGGTCTCAGCAGAAACACTACCTCCTCAGGCCCTCCCTCGGTCCTTTCTGTCACCTCTGCCTGTTAATTCCCTTTGAGCACTTGTCATCATCCATAATTACGTGCTTGCTCATTCGCTTACAGGTCTCCTGTTGTTTCCCCCACTGGACTGAAGGGGTAGGGCTTGTTTGCTACTATACTCCCAGCTGCTAGCAGTTCCTGCCTGACACATGGTAGGCACTCCCAAATGTTGGGGAATGGAGTTTCCCTCTTCTCCTTTTGGAGGCTAAGAACACATAACTAGTCCTCTCTTTCTATGAAATAGCTGACAGGTGTCATCCAGCTCCCATCCTTTCCCTACTAAGCTTGTCTGGCTTGGGCAGACATTACTTAGCCCCATTCTTCCCACTTGCTTGTTCCTGAGTCTGGGTAAATCTGGCTTCCACCTTCACCTCTCCTTAGGACTGGCCCCCTGAGGGCTCACCAGCCACATAAATAGTCAACCCCCAACGGCTTCCTTCAGACCCTATTCACTCTCTCACTCTTAACAGCCTGTGGCACTAGCAACCACAGCCACTTCACCATGGCTGCGCTGCTTTACTGGTTCTCCCTCTTTGCCTCTTGAACCACTTGCTTTCTATCTCTTCTGCTGGCTCCACTCCTTCTTCCACCCCTAGTGATAGGTGTTTCCCAAGACCATGCTTCTCTTTGTATGCTCTGTCCTGTGGTGTGGCCTCTCCACTGAGCCACAGCCCTTCAGCATGTCCTGCCACCACCTGGTGCCCTATGGCCATCCACAGCTAGGCCTGTCCCCTCTGCCCTGAGTATCCTAACAGCATTCCCATTTCTGCACCAGTCCCCATGCCCTTCCTTCTACCTGGATTGCTCTTTAGGTTCCACTCTGCCCTATCAAAGCTTAGCTTATCCCTCCCAAAGTCTTGGCCCAAGTCCCATCTTCTCCCTGAAGTCTACTCTAACCAGTTTAGCCCAAATGAAACTCCCTTCAATGAGCTCCTATAACTTACTATTTGAAACACCCTGCTCAGCAATTAATCCTATATTGCATGTTCATTTTGATCATTTCATGCATGTGGAACTTATTTCTGCAGCAAATCCTAAATCCCTGAGGGTAGGGGTTAGAGTCTCCTTGTCCACTGCTGGGCCTCACACAGAGCTAGTACATTTTAGACCCTTAACAGATACGTGTTTTTATTTTGTTTTGTGGGGGGGAGGGGGGTGGGGACAGAGTCTCACTCTGTCACCGTGGGTAGAGTGCTGTGGCATCATCACAGCTCACAGCAAACTCAACACAAAATGGGGTGTATAAACAGACCCCCTTGCCTAAGCCTCCCAAGTGGCTGGGAGGACAGGCACCCGCCACCATGCCCAGCTAGTTTTTCTATTTTTAGTAGAGACAGATCTCGCTCTTGCTCAGGCTAGTCTCAAACTCCTGAGCTAAAGCAATCTACCCACCTTGGCCTCCCAGAGTACTAGGATTACAGGTGTGAGCCACTGTACCCAGCCAGACAGATCTATGTTAAACTGAACTCTGGTCCTTCTTTCAGGAATGCCTTCCCCCAGCTTAGTGTTCCCAAATGCTTGAAACTTTCCCCACAAGTCTAACTTAAACCTTTAAACGTCTCTGAGCTCTTCTCTGAACTGATTCTGCTATCCCCAAATTCCTCTTTCATTGTGGAGCACACAGCCACCCCCATGGCTTTCTGAGACCCAACCAAGCTGAGTACAATGTTAAGGTGACTTCATACTCCTCTGTTTATACACCCCATTTTGTGTTGGCATTTGCCTTAAAACCACAAAGCTGTTGCAGATTCCTAGTTGTCTGAAGGGCCAGGATGGTGGGGGCAGCCAGCCAGCTCAGCCTCTGCTATGCGAGCCCCGCCCTCTGTAGGCTGGATCGGGAGCCTAGATATCCTTCCCAGGGTTTACTCTATACTGGGGTTCTTACAACGTCTCTTTCTGCCTGAAGTCAATGGCCACATCTGGGATAAGTGGGAAGGAAGAGAATGCTTTTGCTCTAATCTGCCCTGAGGGATGACACCCGCAAGATGCCAGGCCCAGCAGAGCAGGCTGTACCTCTCTGAGCCCCTCATTTTCCCAGTGATACAACCCAGAGCTAAGTCAGAAAGGGCTCTTGGTCTCAGGGAACCAGGATAGCTACTCTTCCGGGTCTCCCACTACGCTCAAAGAAGCCAAACTAGGAAGGAAAAAGAGTATTTTCTCCACCCCCAACAGAAGGAGTAGCCCAGGGCTCTGCCCATTTCTGGGAAAGTGAGGAGGGAGGGGTAAATTAATCATAGCTTTCAAAAAAGGGGGAAATTTCTTTGGGGGAAAAAAAAAAAGTCACCGGTTCTAGAATACATCCTAAGCCAAAGCTGAGTAGTCATCTTCAGAAGCATGAAATGCTAAGCCACAGGCAAGATGAAACAGACCCTCCTACTTCTCGTGAGGACACCAGAGAGGAGGCAGAAGCCAGCCTGACTAAGGCAAAGGTGCACCTTTCTTTGTCTCAGGAGATGCCTGTGTAAAGTTCTGCCTGGAAATCAAGAGGGCAGCCATATTCTGGGCTCCTTGAATGCTGACAGCCAAGCCGACACAGCTAAACCTGGGGAACTGCCTGTGTTCATAAGGCCACAACACAAGGACAGTCAGAGTCAGCTCAGATTGACAGACTCAGGGGAGGGTGAAGGGAACAGGAGCAGGGAGGGAATGAGAAGGAAGGGAAGTAGCAGCCAAGGTTAAGAAGAAAGAAATAGGTAAAGTCTTAAAAAAAACATTTTATCAGCAATCCCAACTGAAGACATTTTGAACAAGCTCATCTACTGTATAGCTAGCACTTAGCTGGATGGTTTAGCTGGATGGTGTGGCTAATGCCCCCCAAGACAAGATTGGAACAAAAGTGGCAGAGCCCTTTTAAGATAAGTTTCTTTAAAAAGGATGATGGTCCTCTGGGTACAGACAGTCCACCCAAGAGTCAAAACCAGCCATCTAAAGTTGGGAAAGACTGGCTGGGCAGAAGTGATGTAGGGGTGTCTGTGATGATGTAGATCAGGCTGGCAGGATGGCTACTGCAAAATCCATGCCAGGCCAAGCAGTCTCCCAAGTGCTGCATATTGGGGTCAGTCTACAGGAGAGCCCCATACTATAATCTCCATCTTCAAAGAGGGATGCCAAGAGGTGAAGAGGATATTCGAAATAGCTAAGGGGCTAGAGAAGGAATGTTTCGACCCTCATTGGCTCCCTGGGAACATTCTCCCCATACTCCGCTGGCCTCATAGCCAGAATTTCTCACCAGGACGTAGAGCAGGATGTAGAGGTGGTGGGTCAGCCAGAAGCCCCGGAAGCTGCGACGGCGGAAGTGGTGGGAGGCGAAGACGTACATGATGGCCAGGACCAGGAGCAGCACAACGCCCGTGAGGCCTGCAAAGTGAACAAGGGGGTTGAGGACAGAGGAGCAGTGCCTTGCAGCAGAACCTGTTGTAAGGCATCTACCCTGTCCATTCCATTGCCCAAAGTGGGTATAAGAAAGTTCCAGACTCCTCTGTTTCTCTCCCCCCAACACTGCTGATCACAGGTACCTTTATTTCAATAGACCCTATTCATCCTCTACAGCCCTTGTCACCATGGTTATTTTTTACCCATATCATCATTTGTTTTGTGTCTCTCACCTTCTTGACTCTCAGGTCCACAAGAACAGGGACAGGGTTAGGTTAGTTCACCCCTGAATCCCAGTGCCTAGTGTGGGGCCTGGCACACTGTGGCCCCACATATAAATGTGTGCTGAATGAATGAACTCACAGAGCATCCACTCTGGGCCGTCTGGGCCAGACACTGGGAATCACAGGCCCTGCCCTCATGGAGTCAAGATTTGGTCCCTGCACTGCTCCACCTGCTGCCACAGAACACAGTATGAGCACCAGCACTCTTAGTGAGTGGATGGGGCCACACTGTCCCTGCTATCACCAGAGCCCCATGGTAAAGCTCAGAGTTGGCGGGAGGCCCCTCCTCATCAGGGGATCCCAGGCTGTGGGTATACAGGAAGACAGAACTGGAGTCAGGGAAGGGTGGGAGGAGAGAATGATCAAGGAGAAGAGAGGCAGAAATTAGGAAGATTAGAGCTCAGCAGTATGAAAAAGCAAAGGTTAAGAAGGGATCTAACCAAAGCCTATAAAGTCCTGAACAGAGAAGAGGGCATCAACACAGCCTTATCCACTAAACCCCAGTGTGCAGGAATTAGCAAGCACCCTCCGAAGTTCAAAGCAGATCGTTTTAGGATTAAAAAAAAAAAAAAAAAAACCTGTCTTTCACAGAGAGGAGCTAGCATAGAAATTATGTTACCTCAAGGAGGGAACAGACTGAAAATATAAATTGGTTCAAGAAAAGTTTGAACAAATTCACAGCTAATAGCTCTAAAATGGGTGATTATAGGGAGTTAGGAATATGTCCCTAAACGGCCTTTGTCAAGACATACTACAGGGAGTGGATGCCTCTGTCTGGATTGATTAAGATCCCTCCCCCATGCAGCTGGGACACAGTCCTCAAAGTGTTCTTCAAAGATACTGTCATAGTAGTTTGGGGAAAGGGGGTCCACTCCCATTCCATTGGAACTAGTCCAGAGTAGGACAGGAACCAGCTAAGTTCCTAAGAAAAGGGTGGAATGCAGAGGCTTCTGCCCAGGAGTGTCCTCAGGGCCAGAGGGCAGAGCTGGCTCACTGTGAGAGCTGAGTGAGCGTCTGGGCTGCTTCATGATAGACAGAATCCAGAGTCTTGAGCTCAGAATCAGGCCCAGAAATTCACAGAGCAGGGAGGGCTCTCACCTGGAACAGTCTGGAAGAACCACCAGTAATACTTCTGGGGGAACTCAGACCTGTGTGGAAGGGACAGCAAGAAAGCACTCTGAGAGGAGATCTCTGGGACTTCCAGAGAGTACCCTCTAGGGGAGGCACCTCAACCTAGCTACCAGTCTCCCCTTCTGCTGACTTGGGGTTGGGGCCTCAGGCCAGACACTGCCCCATAACCTGGAAGGCGACACTCTCTTCTGGGCCAAGGGAGTTTGTTTCTTTCCACTTGCAAGGAATCCTCCCACCACCCACACACTCACGCTCACCCATCATCGTGGAAGAGGCCGGGGAAGAGGCAGGAGAGGACACTGAGTGGGCTGATGGAGAACAGGAACACATTCACCACGTGGCCGGCACTGTGTAAGACTGAGGAAGAGCAGAAGAGCGGTGAGCCCAGTGAGGGTGCTGAGCCCATTTGGCTCAAGAGGAGGACCCTGGTCAGATGGGGTTGGGGGCCTGAAGAAAGAGCCTAGGGAGCTGAGCTTCTGACCTCTAATCACCTTCCTGGTCTTCCCCTGTACCCTGTTAACACACCATCCATAACACAACCATATGAGTCAGAAATTAGACCTTGGAGGTTCATTCCTTTGGTTTCTGTCACAGAGACATATTTTAACACATAAACACTGGGAAAGATAATATGTTATCTGCAGTCATTCGAGGGTGTTAGCAACTTGTCAGCTATAGGCTGGTGAGGTGTCTGGCCAGTGTGGGAAGAGGCACCCGCAGGGCAGTGCCGGGCTTACTTCACACCACGGCCCTGGTCTGATGTCTACGTCCTCCTTTTAAGGATATCCAAGATTCACATTAAAGGTAAGCGCAGGCAGAGAGGAGGGGAAGCCACCAGGGGGTGGGAGGACACAGGGAGAATCCCCGGGACACCCAGGCCCTGCCTGTGAGGACGAGGGCAGTGGAGGCAATGAGGCGATGGAAGTCCACGGCGGCGTCGAAGGGCACGTAGCGGTTGAGGAAGGTCTCTCGCAGGAAAGTGATGAGGTTGCGGCACATGGTGAGCAGGATGTAGGAGAACATGAAGGAGATGCTGGCCGCCGTGCCCCGCGACAGGATGATGCCCACGCGGGTGGTGTCGGTGATGCCCATGTGGTGTGCCGCAAAGGCGTAGTCTGCGGGGGGGGGGGGGGCAGGCCGGCCAGGAGGATCAGGGCTGGGCAAGCGCGCGGGGCATCTACTGCGGCCCCGGCTGCCCGCCACTCACAGCAGGCCTGCGCAGCAGTCTTGCGTCTGGCAGGCGCCCTCACCTGGGGGCAGAGCCCACCGTAGGCCCCGCCCAGGGCTGTCACCCACTGAAACCCCGCCCCTGGGTGCCCGGCATTCACAATAGGCCCACCCCCAGGACGATCTATAGCATATGCCCTGGGCTTGCAATAAACAAAGTCACTCACAGTAGGCCCTTTCCAGGAACAGCCCTCCAGCTATGGCGTAGAACACAGCAACGCAACCGATGTGGCGTCGGTAGTTCTCGATGAAACGCTTGAATTGCTGCACAGTCTGGTGGCGACGGCTGCGTTGAAACTTCTCTCGGTGGGCCTCAGTGAACAGCAGGGGCTGGAACGATGTCACCCTGGCAGACAGGAAGCCTTAGCTTTGGGCTCCCATCGGACCTAGAGCTAGTAGAGCCCTGCTTCCCGGAGGGGATCCACAGAGCAGCGAGGGAAGGGCACCGCTTCCAAGGAAGGGACGTCCAGGGACTCCCTAAGGCAGGGTTCAGACCTGAGGGCTATGCTACACTTCGTAAGCAAACTGTCCGCGCAGGGACGGTGCTCAGTGGTCATTTCACCCCAAGAAATGCATTCCCCAGTGCCCCTTCACACTCAGACAGTCCCTCCCCTCTCAGTCAGTAGCTTCTAAACTCCCACGGGGCAACCATATCAGCCTTGACTGGACACTCAAGGGACACTCAATCTCCATGAAGGGTTCTGTGACCTCCCAGGCAGAGGAGACAGTTCCTTGAGTTCTGAAGCCCATTGCTCTTACCACTATTATAATGTTCATCAGTGGGACACCACACTGTAATATCATTATCCAGCCTTAGCATGGAGATTGAAATGTTCCAAGTAATAGATGTGTATATGCCAAAGGAATGGATGAACTGCCTGGTTTAAGAGAAAGAGCAGGCTTACTTTTTGCCAAACCTCCGCCGAATCTCCTGGGGAGGGTCTGTGTCCATGGGGCACTGCAGTCTCTTTGGCGTCCACTCAGTCTGGACAGCACTGCGGGAGCAGTGGGCTCTCACTCTGGGAGAAGGGCTAGGACAGAAGAGGCAAGAGATAGGACCTTGGCTATCCCAGCCACTTGATCCTCTGCTGCCCCTCCCTGGCCTGGCACCAAACCCACTGAGGGCAGGGCAGGACTGAGCTGCAAATCCAGGTTCTTCCAGGAGGCTCAGAAATCTCCAAGTAACTTCCAAGTGCTGAAGCAAGCCTAAAGATGACCCTGGTCTATAGCCAAAGCCAAAAGTAAGTAAGCTCAAGGAAGGATCAGGGCTCTCAGAGAGGCCCTGAAAGAGTGAGCCATATCTGGTGGCTCAACCACCAGAGGACACTGTATATGCCGGTATCCTTCAACAGGGCATGTGGCCCAGGCAGTGAGTGAATGCTGAAATCAACAGCCTCTCTGCTTGCCCTGGCACAGGGTTTTCTCTGCCTAGAGTAAAGGGGGTGTCTTTTTCTCATTTGTATGAAGGCATTGCATAGGCCAGTGGTGGCCCTGATCCCTGCAGTTCTAGAGAAAAAAATGACAACTCCCATCCACTCCTTTCAACATTCCCAGATAGGGGATTACCAGATCTTCTCAGGGCTGACATAGGAGGCTCGCCGGCAGAGGTCCTTGATGACTTCAGGCACTTCTACTCCTGCAATGCAAAGCTGGGCTAGGGAGCCCTCAGAGCCCAGATGCCAAACACCCCCCACCTTCCCATGTGCAGAGACTGTAGAGGGTCTCAGCCCAGTGGAGATTCTGCCGGTGTGTGCCCCAGCTGTAGCCCTTATCCCAGTGGAAGCTGGAGCCAGCTATGGGTGGGCAGGGAGAAGGCTTAAAATGAAGTTGGCTAGGCAGGCTTCTCTAAGAAGGTATCTACCTTAAGTCCCACCCTTGGGACTGAAATCAGGCTTATGGGGGTAGAATTCAGGAACTGTATGTAACCTGCCTGCTAAGCCAATTCTGTCACAAAAACTCTGCTTAAGATCTTTCAACTTAAAACCTCCAAGAGTTAAATATAGAATTTAGGTGGTAGATATATGGGAATCATGCTAAAATTCTTTTAACTTTTCTGTGTTTGAAAATCTTCATAATAAAATATTATAGGGGGACCCTCCCAGGAGCCACCCCATTGTTCCTGTCTGGGCTGAGCACTGAGGGCAGGGCAGGACTGAGCTGCAAATCCAGGTTCTTCCAGGAGGCTCAGAAATCTCCAAGTAACTTCCAAGTGCTGAAGCAAGCCTAAAGATGACCCTGGTCTATAGCCAAAGCCAAAAGTAAGTAAGCTGAACTAAACAAAATAAGAGTGTTTAAAATAGAGTATAGACACTCTCAAATGGTTCAGCAGACAGCAAATGTGGCAAAATGGTAACAAACAGCAAATCTAGGTGAAAGGTGATGGGATGTTTCTTTGTACTATTCTTGTTCCTTTTCTGTAGATTTAAAATTTTTCAAAATAAAATCTGGAGGAAACAATAAAGTACAATAACATTTAAAAGTAAAATAAAACAATACTTAGTGTCAACTTTCTACTTAATCCTCAATCCGCAAGCCGGGTCCTACCCTCCATCCCAGGAGCTGGATGTCCCTGGGACTCTGTGGTCTGGGCTCACTTCCAGGCACCTCCCAAGTTGCCTGCTGTCCTGGCTGCCTGGGAAAGGTGAAGAGCACTGGGCCTCCTCTCCACCAACTCTCCTTACCCCCAGGGGGAAGCTCTGACCAGAGGCTCACCTGCATCTTGTCTAACATGCCCCTCTTGGCATTGAGGCCATGTAGCCCACCCCTGCTTATAATCCTGGGAGGGACGGAGTTTGGTCTCAACATGCCCCAGCATGAACCTGAGCTGAGAAGATTCCGTAACAGCTCATTGGAAGCCACAGAGAGACCCTCTCCCGGCCCTCCCAGCCCCTTTTTCACTCTGAGGCCAGTCCTTACCCACTCAAGTTAGACACGAGTCAGGCAGGAAGTAGGGAAAAGGAAAACGGTATTGGGTCTTCATGCACTCGGCAAACATTTACTGAGTACTCAGCCACACACACAGTGGCAAAATAACCCAAAAGATATCACCCCATCCCCACAACCAGACGCCCCTGTTGAGGGGGATACTGTCTTCCTCTGGCCTCGGCACCAGGCACAAGAGGTTTTGGCAGGGAGCCAGGGGCAGCTGAGTTCCAGCCTCCATCCCCTACCTTATCCTGACACTACATGTCCCTCCAGCAGGGCTGCATTATGACTTTCATAGGCCTTCGGCACCTTTACCTTCTTGGGATCCTTTCTTCATGAAAGTAAAAAATAATTTAAAAATTATGTTTTATAATTATTGCCATAAAGAATATAATCCAGGTTGGATACAAAATTACATATTCATTACAATTATATTCCTTTGTTCTTCTGATTTTAAAAGAAATGAAAACATTTCTGTGTGCACCTAAAAGTATGTGGGCATGGTGCCTACTGTGCTTAATGGTCAGCCCTGCCCACCTGGCCGCCCCACCTTTGACACAGAGCTGAGTGAAGCGGAGATCTGTGTCATGGTCCCGCAGCATGAAGTGGAAGTCCTCCCACGTCAGCTCCTCCTTGTCCTGGAAGCCTGACTCCCGGAACATGGACTCCACCACCTCAGCCAGCTGGGCTTTGGACAGGCAGTTGTTGGAGATCTCGATGAAGGACCTGGGATTGGGACAGGGGTACCATCAGGCTTACTGGCCATCCAATAAGCCTTCAGTGCCTACATGGAAGGGCCCTGAATGGCTCCCTACTAATTATAATAGTCTCTGGTTATATGGGTAAGGATGAGGCCCCTGCCCACTTTATCCTCCAGCTCTCTTCTTCATGTCCCACCTCTTTTCCCAGGAAGTCCCTACCCTGGCCTACTTTCCTGGCTGTCTCAGAGACCAACCTTAGCATCCTGATGAACTCGTCCTTGGAAATGAGACCATTCCCATCAAAGTCATACATGCGGAACATAAGGCGGGACTTCTCCTCAGGAGAGCCTAGAGGAAGTAGGACTCCATGAGAAGAGTCCTTGTCCGAACCCCCAGGCTAGCCAGAAAGGACCTTGAACCCATGCGATGACCCTTTGCTGGACACAGAAAGAGGTCACTTTGCTTCCTGACCCCTGCCTGCACACTCCCAGATGTCTGCCATGTCTGGAGACCTGGCCCCACTCCTTCCCCACTTCCAGCAGGTTAGCCACACTCCAAGCCTCAATCCCCAGCCCCCGACCAGCCCCTCCTATCTGGATGATTATTCCCTCCCTCCTCACCTTTCATAAAAACCACCAGGATGTCCAAAAACTCCCGAAATGACAGGTAGCCATTGCCATCCTTGTCAGCGAGAGAGAACATGGACTCCACAAACATGTCCTGGGGCTTGAGGCCGAGGGACTCAGCAAACTCAGCCCTACTCAGCTCACATGTCAAAGCCTCCTGCACCTTCTGGGATGTGTCCAGGGGCAGGGTCCCTGCATCTGCTTGGTCAATGTCCAGCACCTACATTTGGGCAAAGCAGAAGAAGAAAGAAAAGTAGACAAGGTTTCTTTGACCTGAAGACCAGTTGAACCTTGTAGGAGCCACTTCTGAGGTATCTCCTTGGGGCCATGTTTGTTTTCTGGAGTTCTGGCCTTCTGCCTTAGCCAAGTGGATAGGGAGCACACCTGGAACTAAGAGATGCTGGAACTGAGCTCGAGACAACTCAGAAGGTGTGGACCACTCTTTTCCTCCAAGTGCTCAGAGATACAGAGACATAATAGGCATATAGGCACAGGGAAAACAGAAGTAGCCTGAGAGAGAAGTGATCTTGTTTGTTTCCCTTCCTCAGTCTCTTCCAGGCCAAGTTGAATTCCCTTTGGAATTCTTAGGATACTGCTGTATCCTCATTGTCAATTGACCCTTCGTTAATGCCAGTGTAAGTGCGTTCCTCTTACTTAAAGAGCTTTAACTAAGACAAAACTTCAGCTGGGTTGAGGAAAAGCTGGGTTTGAGAAAGAGTTCTCATTACAGCCATCTCCAGCCCATCCAGGGGCTGCTGCATCATGAGAGGAGAGACCTTGAGGGAAGCAGGTGGGCTTGTCAGCGGGGGTGCCTAGTCCAAGCCTGGTTATGGTGTCATGAGGTAATCCTTGCAGCTTCAAACAAGATATTTTAGTGGAAAGAGCCTGGGGCTGTAGGCAAGAGACCCAGGTTCATGGCCCAACTCTGCCACTCACTTGCTGCATGACCTCAGGCAAGTCTCTCCAATTGTCTGAGATTCATTTCCTCATCTGCTCTACTTATCTCACAGGGTTATTGTGAGATCCAACAAGAGAGCTTGTGTGGAAAATATTCTGGAGGCTGAATGCCCTGTGTAAATATGAGGGACTGAGAGCCACCTCCAGGATAGAGCAGCCCCCTCATCTCCCAGAACAGGAAGTCCCATAACTGGTATGGATCCTGAACTGAGGGCTTAGTCCTGCCTGGGTAAGGGGCAAGGAATCCCTCTCTTCTTGGACATTCTCAAGTTCAACTTGCAAGAGGAGTAAATGACTTTAAAACCATGTGCCTAGCACAGAGTAAATGTCCATAGACATAGTAGCTTCCCTCCTGAATCCTCCCTCCAGCCAACCCTGCTCCTTCTCCTCAAACATTGATTTTTTGCCCTTTCATGGAGCACCTCTGTTCACTCCTTCCTGTTCTTTTGTATTGAGCCAAAACTTTTCCAACTTTGAGTCCTTGCCAAATCTCACCTCCGTCATGACCTTCTACCAGGCCGAAGGCTCACAATCTTTTCTGAGTTCCTAGACCATTTATATCCTGTCACTCTTATAGCCCTCATTCCTCGCCAATTATCTTCCTTGCTTCCTCATCTTCCCAAAGAGGGAACTCCATACTGCTTCTCTCTTCCCTTCCCTTCCCTTCCCTTCCCTTCCCTTCCCTTCCCTTCCCTTCCCTTCCCTTCCCTTCCCTTCCCTTCCCTTCCTTCTTTCTTTCTTTTCTTTCTTATCTCCTTTCTCTCTCTCTCTTTCTTTCCTTTTTTTCCTTCTTCCTTCCTTCCCTCCCTCCCTCCCTCTCTCTCTCCTTCCTTCCTTTCCTCCCTTTCCCTCCCTCCCTGCCTGCCTTCCCTCTTGCCTTCCTTCCTTCCTCCCTCCCTCCCTTCCTTCTTTTAGGACACACGGGCAGCACCTATAGTTCAGTGGGTAGGGTACTGGCCACATACACCAAGGCTGGCACATTCGAACCCAGCCCGGGCTAGCTAAACAACAACTGCAACAACAACAACAAAAGTAGCTGGGCATTGTGGTGGGCACCTGTAGTCCTAGCTACTTGGGAGGCTAAGACAAGAGAATCACTTATGCCCAAGAGTTTGAAGTTGCTGTGAGCTGTGACGCCAGGGCACTCTACTACCCAGAGCAACAGCTTGAGACTTTGTCTCAAAAAAAGAAAAAAAAATAGCTCACTGAAGCCTGGAACTTGTGGGCTCAAGTGATCCTGTCTGGGCCTCCTGAGTCACTGCATGGTTATCTTTACCTACCATGTTTCTCCACTCAACTTTACTTCCAGGACGCCTTTATTTTCATGCCAGATATATAGTCAAGTCTCTGTATTTTCCTTACTTTCCTGCTTTCCTACACCTACCAATGGCTCTCAGAAGTCTGCAACATGGACATTAATTCCCTGTGGAGGCCTCTGGCAGCCACATTCTCCCAGGGAGGGGTGAACAATGGCTCTCACAGCACCCGCACTGCCCGTCTTGCCCTGGGTCTCTGCAGCCTTGCGAGGAGGTTGAGATGATTGAGGGCAGAAAGCCTGGGCATCCCTGAGGAGAGGAGTTAGTGACATACACAGATGAGCCCAATCCTGGGCATCACTTCACTGGAGTCGCACATCTGGAGTGGGATGCAGATGGGACCAGGGGCATCGCCTCACAGTAAACTCTGGGGACCTGTCCCAAGTTGCAATTAAGTTGATTATTAGCTGAGAACACTGGGCTTCTGCCTTCCTCTAGAGTCACCCCATGGCCTCACACAGGTAAGGACACCACAGCACAAGGGCAGATCTGGTCCCATGAACACACCTGGGAGAAAAGGTGCCTGAAAAAAGTCTCTAGGAGGTGGCTCCGATGCTCTCGTGTTACAGCTGCCCTCATCAGCTCCTGCTCATGCAGCTCCCACTCCTGGAAGCTCAGCCCACTCTCCTTCAGAGCACCCCGGAGGTTTTCCACCAGCGCCTGCCTCTCTCCTTCCAGGTTAAACAGCAGCACCTGCCAGGAGAGTGAAGCAAGGGCAACCTTTTCCTTAGTCTTGAGACTAGGGCTTTACATGGATCCTGTCAGAGAAGCCACTGGAGAGGCCTTGTAAAAGACATTGCATCTCCTTTTACAGAAGAAGAAATGGGCTCAGTGGGGTTGTAGCTTGCTTACAGGTGCAGAGGTAGAATTCAAAGGCACATGTACAAAGCCACTCTCTCCTCAATTCCATACTGGAGAAGGGAGGGTAAGGCAGGGAGGCCGAAAGGTGGAGGAAATTGTGAGCCAGATGTAATCAGAGCTCAAGATCAGCCTCTGATTTAGCTCACTTCCAGAATCTATAAAAAATCACTAGATCTTGAAATAAGGAGCCGGAGAAGAGAGCCTAGCTTTTTCCAAGGATGCCCAGCAGGTGTCCAGGTAGGATAGGCCAGTGTCCTTAGAAAAGGAGGAGACAGACAGTGTCTACTAGAGTAAGCAGAGACTGGAAGTCACAGCTTCCAGCAGGCTGAGAGCAGGATAAACATGTCCAAGTTTATCTCTCTATAGGTCCTCCATCAGCTGGGGACTAGAAGCCAGAAACCCTGACTCCTGGCCCAGTACTCCTTCCCCTTCTCTTGGCTGCCTCCCTGGCTGTGGCTGTAGACAACAAGCCAGGGGCCAGCTGGGCCATACCAGGTCATACTCCTTGGGGATTCTGAGTAACAGAGTGCGGCGTCCATGGTTGTTGGAGAGGATGAGGTTGACCTGCTGTGGAGGCCGCAGCTGGATGGTGCGGAGCACAGTGAGCCTGCCGTCTACCACACGGATCTGCCCAGGCTGTAGGTGCACAAGCACAGGCCGGCAGGGCTCCTTGCGGCCCTGCCATTCCAAGGCTGGGGAGCGAGAAATGGGCCAGGTCAGCTGGGTACCACCACAGGCACATTGTGAAGAAGAGGGCCAGCTCAGGGCAGAAGTTTAAGTCAAAGTCCCCACTACTCATTGTCCCCTTCTGGGGTACTGAGGGTCATCCCCTCCCTGACAGTCTTACTGTGCCTCTGCCCCATGAGAAGAAGAGTAATTATCATTTCCTGAATGTTATTGTGTACTCAACATCATATACCCAGTGCTTTGTGTGAACTACTTTGTTTAATAATAAACCTATGAGGTAGGTACTTTTATTATTCCTATTGTGCAGATAAGAAAGCATAGATTTAGAGATGCTGAATCTGCCTCAGTCCAGAGTGGTGGAACCAAGATTCCAATCCCAGTTTAACTCTGGATCTTCATTAATCGCTTCACTGTTGCCTGGAATTCTAGTGTGAGATGCCAGAAACCAGCAGTTCTCAGGGATTCTCCATTCAGACCAGCTCTGTGAAATCTGGGCAGGGTCTCATGACTTCTTCCCATGAGGAGCTATGGCGGTTGGAGGACTCCAAGTCCAACTTCTATCTAATGTTGCTGTGCCTCTGCCCACCGGCCCTGGCCTTGCCTACAGCCCTAGAAAAGGCTGCTGAGATGGAGGTGACATGTCCTTCCCACCACCAAGGTGGCCAGTCCCAGGCCTACCTTCCACACCTTCCACCAGCTTCTCAGACATGATGCTCTGGCGATCCTGGCCCTGGAGCCTCTTGAAATTTCTCATCCGGAGCTGGGCAACGATCCAGGCACTGAGCAGGCTCACTGGGAAGGGAGAGGGAGGAGGAAACACAGGGGACAGTGTGTTAGGAGGGATGGAAGCAGCTCCTTTCTCAGCTCCACCCACCCTTGGAAAGATCCTCTGCTTTCCTCACCTCCTAAGTTTGCCTGCTCAAATTGTTTCAAATTCTGAAGGTGCCTGGAGGACTGCTTTGTGTCCCACAAGAAACTTTAGATAGTATCTAAGAGGCCTGCCCAGTCTCCCCTACTTCTACTACTCAGGTCCCTTCCCAGCCATAGACTAAGCCCAGAGTCCTTGTGCCAGAGAAAGACTAAGTCCCCAGGCAAGCTCTTGCCCCACTGACTACATCAGCACCAGCTCTGGTTCTCAAGCAGGGATTTGCCTCCAACAGGCCTTCAGGCCCTGGCTCCTGCATAGAGCTAAGGACTGTGGACTCTCCATGGCTCCTGGGAACCCTGGGAGAACAGGGAGGCAATTCTCCCTGGAACTGACTTCGCTGCAGATCAGCCCTTCCCCTGTCCCTTCCTCCTCTAATACCTCTTTCATTTTCCCAGAGGAAAAATAGTACTCTGTGTAGTTTGTTGTCATAAATGGAACCACCCCAACCTAGCTTACACTGATCCCCCACCCCCACTCTGCCCATCACTTTTACCCAAGGGGAAGCAGCAGAGGATCCCAATGGTCACCCCAAAGCCAAATCCACTGCCTTCAAAATAGTCCCAGACGACAGGGGGAGCACAGCTTGGCAGGCCCTCGGTGCTGAGCTGTCTTGGCTGTGGGCAGGGATCTCCTGGGGAGGCAGAAGAAGCTGGAGTCCTGGGTGCTGGGCCGCAAGCTCCCAGACAGGATCACTGAGGAGGTTAAGGTGGCAAAAAGGGCGGGGGAGGGGGGGTTCTGGGTAGTAGGGAGAAGGGGCTGTCTTAGGTAATAAGCAGGGTCAAAAATGAGCCTCAAACTCCATCTTTCCCTCTCAGGCACATGAGCACATGTGCCCACATGTGCAGCACCTCCCTCGTCACTGCTGTACAGCTGGGACAGCTCACTGCAATCCAACCTCCCAATGTTACCCTTAGCCTAACACTATTTCAGCCTAATGCGGCCTCTTCACCAGGTCTTTCTGAGTTTCTGTCTTACCCTCACTTGGGTAGAGGGAGTCTACACAGCTGAAGGTGGCAGCTCTGGCACCCAGAACCAAAGTTCCCAAGGGCAGAACCATAGCTCACTCCCCCCTTGGAGGCTGTAGTCCAGCCACCCTGTGCCAAGCCCATGGCTGAGGAGGGATGAAACTCCAGACCCAGCATCCCTCCAGCCATCCCCTCATCACTCACCCTCAAGCCAGAAAAAGACACTGGGCTGCAGGGCACTGGGGTTCACGTTGGTAATAGCCACTAGAACATCCCATAGGGAAGTGTTTCTTATCTCTGCAATCTCCTGCTCAGAGAACAGCCTGGGGTGGGAAAGGTAGGGAGCAATTGTGGTGGGAGAGAGAGGCAGGACCCCAGGCCTAGGGACTAGATAAAAAAAAGACCCAGAAGGGTTGGTGAGAGGTAGTAAGGTGGGCTGAGAATCATGAGCCTAGCCCTTGGGGTCTGTCTAAGGCAGTGGTTCTCAAACTTCCTAATGCCCTGACCATTTAATACAGTTCCTCATGTTGTGGTGACCCCCAGCCATAAAATTATTTTTGTTGCTACTTCATAACTGTAATTTTTGCTACTGTTCTGAATCATAATGTAAATATCTGATATTAGGTGACCCTTGTGAAAGGGTCATTCGACCCCCCCAAAGGGGTTGCGGCCCACAGGTTGAGAACCACTGGAAGGCCAAGACTGTCAGGGCCCAGGCTAAGGTGGAGTCTGAGGTAGGGGTGAGGGTCCAGGAGGGCCTCACCCATTCTTGGTATTCTCAAACCAGTAACGGTCCCCATCCCGCAATCGCACAAACTGGTTGAGGACGATGGTGCTGAACAGGGGTCCAGGGTCCCCATGACTCTCCAGGAGCCCCCCTGGGAGTAGCTCTAGCCGAGACAGGTCCTGGTTGTACAGGACAGCTATGGCCTTCAGTACCTGGAACAAAGACAGCACAGGAGTGAGAGGACCTGGCACTCACCCTTGGGCAAAGAGGTGGTTCCCAGGGATTAGCTAGATCGATAATAACAATAAATGACAGTAATGATAACTCACTCCTACATAGGGCTTATTATGCCCCAGGCACTGCTCTGAGCACTTGACATGTGTTAAGTCATTTACAGGTTCCCTCTTGCAGATTCAGCTGCCTATTTTATAAGGTTGGAATGAAAAGATTTCCAATTCTCCTCTTAACTTTCTCTTGAGAGGTATATTGAAGGGCCAAAATCAGAATGTGCAAAATCAGAACGGCAAAGTGGTGTGTTGTAAAAGGTTTCTATTCTTCAAAGCTAAAAAAAGTTCTAAGCAGTCAAACTGCTGACTATATTGCCTTTTGGAGACAATCTTCAATGATTTTCTATGTGATTTTTACTTTAGTTCTTTTCTCCACAATGTGAATAAGTCTTTGACCAGCTAAGTTCTACTGATGCTAAAGATTTGCTACTTTGGATATGCGTTGTGATTCCTATCTTTATTTTGATGTTATAAAGTTTACAAATCCCTTATACATGTCACTTCTTTATTGGCCTTTCAATAATTCTAGGAAATAGTAAAGGCACAATGCAATAATATAGGCACACAATTGTAAAAACACTGGAAACACTGCTTTGCCAAGATGGTAAAGCAGCCAAAACTGGTCGGTTGGCTACCAGGCAATGACACCATCCAGGTGACAGCTCAGTGTGTAACAGCTGATTCCTGAAAGGCAGCTTGAATATCAGTGCAAAAAGCACAACTTGTTTGTAAGTCAACGACCTTCTATACCCACTTGGGGTGTTGGGAAGAGTAAATGAGATAATGCCTGCTAAATGCCTGGCATGAAACTGATGCCCAATAAATGTTTCTGGAGCTGAATTATTAGAGTCCAAAGCTAAATCCTGCTCGTCTGGTAATCTCCATCCTGGTGTCTAATCTGGGAAAAGTGGCCCACATGAGCCCTGACCCTCTCATTAGGTGCTTCTATCTGGTGCTCATGTCTCATGGCTCCTCTTCCATGTCTCTGTACTCTGTGCGTTGGCCCTCCCACCCTGCTCTTAGGTCCTCACTGTGCCATCACTCCTGGTGAGTTCAGGGTTGATGTCCTGCCAGCGGGTAATGGGAGGCAGGCCCAGCGCTTCCCTGGCCTTGGTGTAGGAGGGCAGGCCTAGATCCCGGCCCCGCTGTAGGCAGCTGGCCAGATGGTCTGTGCGGGAAAACTTCAGTGGCCCAGGCCAGAAATCTGGAGATAAGATACCAGAGAGTCTGAGGGAGTGCAGGGTCGCCATACCAGTCTCCAGCCCAGGCCCCAGGTTCTAACCAGCCTCAGAGGACTTGAGCCAGATAGAGGGAGCCATGGTCAGTGAGTCAGAAGCTCTCTCAGCAATAAGTACAGTGCAGGCTCCCAGCCCTGGGCACCCCTCCATGCATGGGTCTGGAAGTCTCACTGAACTTCGTACTAGGGGCCAGGAGTCCATGATCTGCAAGGACAGCCTCAGCCTCACCTCGAACGTCTTCAACCACCACATGGTCCTCTCGCTCAGCAATCTGGGAGGCCATACCCAGCAGCAATGCATCCACATCTTTAGCACTTTGTAGGTTTGGGTGCTTTGGGGATGAAGAGAGGGAAGCAGTGTGGCTAATGGTGCCAGAAGTTGAACAGCTAGAGTCCCTTCACCCCATCATCCATGTCCCTGAGCCCACTCATACCTACTATTTGCTCTCAAACTGATGGGTTATTCCTCCTCTCCAGGTTATTTCCCCACTGAGGGTGAGGAAGTCTCCATCTAAAGTCCATGCTGCCTGAGACAGGTCTCTACAAGCTCAAGAGACCTGAAAATTTTATTTCTACCTTAGGAGACTCAACAGTGTGGTTGACAAAGGCACTAGAAGATCTAGGTCTTTGTCCTTGCTCTGTCATGGGCCAGCTGTGTGGCCTTCGGCAAGTCACAGGACCTCTCTGAACTCAGTTTTCACCCCTTAACAAGAAGGGACTCAGATTAGAAGAACTCTGAGGTTTCTTCTGACTCTCTTCCCTGACTCTTACTCTATGCCTTCCTCTTTTCTCCTTCTCCCTTTCTTCCCCTTTGGTAACGCTTTACCCAAAGTATCTGTTTTGATTTAAATTAGCGGTCAATGCTCTTCACCTATGCTGGCCTGGTTAGTATGGACAGTCCCTGATAATCTCTCAGAATCCCTCTCACCTCCTTGCCCTGATTACTCATTTACACTTTGTGTGTGTCTAATTGGGAAGTTTCCTTTGGCAGGGGATAGCTGGGATACTTCAAGGCCTACAGTTCAGAGCTGTCAAGGGAGAAGAAAAACCTAGGAGGGAATAATGAATACAGACCACACCTGCACAGACCCCACTGTCTCTCCCATAGCCTGAAGGCAGGGGTAGCAAATTGACTTGACCATGTACAACTAGCTGGTCATCTCACACATTTGAAAGGGAGATGCTTGAGATCCCCCAGCCTGCCCCCTTCACCCCAGCTCACCGCAACTGCCTGCCTCAGCCCTACTCCCCACCACTCACATACATGCCCCTAGTCCTGACCTCTCGGTTCCAGTAGCTATTGCAGACCCGGAACGCTCTGAAGACACTTGAGTTCTGATTGATGACCCCCTGGAAGTGGCAACTGGAATTTCTGAAATGCAAGGAACCAGGGAGTGGTCACTGAGGCCATGGGGTCCTAATATCTGGCATCAGCTATGGTCCCTGAGGCTGTAGCCGGGAGTCCCAGGCCATAACCTCTCTGAAGTGCTGTGTGGTCAGACCTTGGTATATCCTAGACAATCTGACTTTCCATAACTTGCCATCTCTCTCTCTCTCTATCTATCTATCTATCTATCTATCTATATATATATATATATATATATATATATGAATGTATATTTTGAAAAAAAAAAATTTTTTTTTTGAGGTAGAGTTTCATTTGTCTCCCTGGGTAGAGTGCCATGGTGTCATAGCTCATAGCAACCTCAAACTCTTGGGCTCAAGTGATTCTCTTGCCTCAACCTCCCCAGTAGCTGGGACTACAGGTGCCCGCCACAACATTCAGCTATTTTTTAGAGACTGGGTCTTGCTCCTGCTCAGATTTGCCTCCTACTCCTGAACTCAGATGATCCCCCTGCCTTGGCCTCCCAGAGTGTGCTAGGATTACAGGTGTGAGCCACTGCACCCAGCCTTTGAAGAATTTTTAAATTTGTTCTTTTGAAAATACTTGTCTATGGATAACTCAACTCTCTGTAATTTCTTTGTCATACCCAGAAATTGTTCTTGAGTCAGAAAAACTAATCTGCGTTATTTTAAATTATGAAGCAATTGTAAAAAATTATTTTGGACCCAATATTTTTCTTCAGATTTTTAGAACTCCTCCCAAAAGCTTGGAAGCCCCAGGCCCCGGGTTTATGGTTAAAAATGCCCGCATGTGAAGATCTGAGGTTTATATGGGTGAGCTTTGTGACACCTCTGAACCTCAATTTCTCAGTCTTTAATTGAAGAATAATAACTGACAACAGCTGCACTAGAATGGATAAAAAGTTGCATAAAAACCACAGTGATGTACATTTTAAAACAATTATTGTTTTCCTTCCCCTCTCTATTCACAGTTCCCTGGGGCAATAGGGACACTCTTTACTGATAATTCAGGCCTGAGGGCTCCTGAGGGCTCCTGAGAGCCAATTTTTCTCACTTGATACCCCCATCCCCACCAACGCATAAGCATCTGAGCCCCTTCTTCACCTCATGTAAACGCCAGGGGGCACCATGGTGGAAAGGAACTGCTCAGAGGCCACCACAAACTCAGGGGTGATACTGGGGTCCAGGAATGGCTTGTATCCTGGGAGAAGGGGAGCAGACAGGACAGAAGAATTTAGCCTTTAAACCACTCAGCCTACCCCTACCACACACACCCCCAAAACCCTGTAAGCCCTCCCATCCTTCTTCCCCACCCCCTCACCTGTGTACCCCGGGGGTGTTTTCTGCAGGAAGCTGGGCAGCCACTCATACAGAGCGATGTTCTGAGGGTCAGAGAGAGGGCAGGGGGAGGTCCACGTTG
>CAUYPK010171476.1:0-25728 GCA_963574355.1 Loris lydekkerianus
TTACGCAAATGCCATGTTTTTGCCGGATGTATTTAGACCATCAGTAACCTAGCTTATCATGGTGTCTGTATAAATAACGCACACTAAGGAGAAAAATCATCTTGTTGCTGTTCTGTAATTAAATCTAGTAGCTGGTGAAAAAAAAAAAAAAAAAAAAAAAAAAAAAATAATGGGACATGTAGCAGGTGGCTGTAGTCCCAGCTACTTGGGAGGCTGAGGCAAGAGAATCGCTTGAGCCCAAGAGTTTGAGGTTTGCTGTGAGCTATGATCCCACAGCACTCTATCCAGGGTGACAGCTTGAGACTTTGTATCAAAAATAAATAAATAAATAAATAAATAAATAAATAAATAAATAAATAAAGCAGTGCCCCATGTTTGTTTCGGTAGCAAATTCCTGCAGTGGCTTTACTGACAACATGATATTATATGTGTATAATAACTGAATTCTCCCTGGTACATATAAATAAATAACTGCAATACAATGTGGTAAGTATTCTAGTAAAAGAAGGAGAGAAAAACATTTACTGAATTTTTAAGATATGTCCAACACAGAGGAAAGGGCTTTATATAGGTCATCTAACTTAATATTGACAATGCCTTATTAAATTAATAAATTAAATCTTATCCCCATTTAACATATAAGATAACATATAAATAAGTTAAGGTGCTCAAGGTTAAAGCAAGTAAAATGGAAAAGTAAAAAATCCAAAACTCATTGTCTTCCCACATTCTTGAGGAAATGATCTGTCTGGGAAAATGGAGCAAGAAGTGACAATCTGATAAAGTCTTAAAATTTAAGATTTCTACTTCTAGACCAAGCCTCATACAGTTTAGAAAGAGAGATACTGTGAGCAAGGCAATGAACCAGGAGTCAGGAGACCCAGGTAGTAAGACCAGTTATACCACTAATACCAATGGATCTTTCCTGCATGCAGGTTAATCTCATTTATATCTAAACAGAAGTGTCTAAGCAATCTTTACAGTCTTCCACATTTCTAAAATTCTTTGATTCTGTAATTCAATGAATAATGACAGTGTAAGAGAGCCCTAAGTCCTAACCAAGAGTCTGTTAAACACTACTGTTAATATGACTGCATGAAGAAGTGAGCTGGTACTCTAGCTCGAATCAAAAAACTCATTGGTAAGAATTAACACAGAGAGACAAAAGGTAATCTACCACACTTTGAACCCAAACATATTTAAAAAGAAATGTTTAAGTTTCATTTTCCTACTCTTCACCTTACAAGATATTAGCCAGATGTTATAAAGCAGCATGTGAGGCATGTTATGTACTCAATCTCTCAATTTATTTAAAAAAGTATGTTCTTGAGGGAAGTGGAGCAAGATGGCGGCTGAGTAACAGCTTCCCTGCAACTGGGCACGGTAAGTCTGGGGAGATAAGACTCCAGGTACCTTTGGCTGGTGGGATCCGCCTATAATCACCCCTTTGAGGATACAGGGAGTCAGCAAGGGACTTCTGGACCCCAAGAGGAGGACAAAAACAGTGGAAAACTGACAAGTGCTTGTGTGTGGTTGATGGATGGCAGCCATAAGTACAAGCAGCAGTGAGACTGCAAACCAGAAAGGCCTTACCTGTGAACTATTTCGGTGTTTTTGGACTTGCCTTGGGGAGAGCTTGAGCAGGAGTGTGGAGAACTTTGGGCACCAGACTTAGCCTCTGAGCTGGACGGCTAATAGGGTTCGGCTGTGGGCCTCAGGGAGTCATCCTGCGAGAACTGCCCGGGCAAGCTCCGCTCTCAGGGTCCCAGAGCAAGGATCGAGTGGGAGCTAATAACCTAGTGACTGAGCAGCCTAAAGGCGGTAACTGAGCTGCCTTACAGCCTTAACCATCAGGGGCAGAGTGAGACCAGTTTTGGCACAGTGGAGCGTCGGGCTGTTGCCCTGGGTACAGTGCCATGGCATCACAGCTCATAGCAACCTCAAACTCCTGGGCTTGGTGCCGCCTGGACCTCCATAAGAGCTGCGCCACGAGCCCTGCACCCGCCCGCTGGGCCTCTGCATGCACTGACGAGAAACTGTGGGAGCCGTGCAACCTGCATCCTCCCTCCTACCTCCACACCGGCCCACTCGTCTGGACAGGGACTCTGGTAGCCGCGTACTCCCGGAGCCCTCCCTGCCTATGCACCAAGCCCTTCTCCTGGCCAGAGACTGCTGGAGCCTTGGATTCTCTGTGACAAAGTCACTGGGCACCAGGCACTCCCAGAACCGTGCGCACCATCCCCAGCCCTATTGATGGATCTGGGTGTGTCACACACCGGAGCTGCTTACACAACCAGAACTCCCTAGCTAGAGCAGCCCCAGAGGAACGACACAGGGTCACTCCCTACAAAGATCCAGCAACGAAAGAGTGATCCCACTGGGGTCTCATCTTGGAGAGTCACCTCCCCAACTCTGAGGACGGCCACAGGCAACGATGAAAAACAATCATGAGGCTAAATCAACAGAAAAACTCTGGCAATATGAATAATCAGAGTAGATCAACTCCCCCAAGGATCAATGGGGCAGAAACAGCACAAGACCCCATGCACAAATAGCTGAGATGTCAAAAATTGAATTCAGGATCTGGATAGCAAATAAAATAGAATTAGAATTCCAAAAGTTATCTCAAGAATTCAATGGATTCAAAGAGCAAATGACCAAAGATTTTGACACCTTGAGACAAGAAGTTGCATCCCTCAAAGATCTGAAAAACACAGTAGAATCCTTCAGTAACAGAATGGAGCAAGCAGAAGAAAGGATTTCTGACATTGAAGACAAAGCTTTCGAACACTCCCAAACCCTCAAAGAAGAAGAGAAATAGAGAGCAAAAACAGACCACTCTCTCAGAGAGCTCTGGGATAATTCGAAGAAACCCTATACACTTCTACACTGCTGGTGGGAATGCCCACTAATACGTTCCTTCTGGAAGGATGTTTGGAGAATACTTAGAGACCTAAAAATAGACCTGCCATTCGATCCTATAATTCCTTTACTAGGTTTATACCCAGAAGACCAAAAGCCACAATATAACAAAGACATCTGTAGCAGAATGTTTATTGCAGGCCAATTCATAATTGCTAAGTCGTGGAAGAAGCCCAAGTGCCCATTGACCCACGAATGAACTAGGAAATTGTAGTACATGTACACCATGGAATATTATGCAGCCTTAAAAAGAGATGGAGACTTTACCTCTTTCATGTTTACATGGATGGAGCTGGAACATATTCTTCTTAGCAAAGTATCTCAAGAGTAGAAGAAAAAGTATCCAATGTACTCAGCCCTACTATGAAGCTAAATTATAGCTTTCACATGAAGGCTATAACCCAACTATATCACGAGACTATGGGGAAAGGGCCAAGGAAGGGGAAGGGAGGGGGGAGGTTTTGGTGCAGGGAGAGTAACGGGTGGGGCCACATCTATGGTGCATCTTAGAATGGGTACAGGTGATTGCACTAATGTACACAGCTATGATTTAACAATAAAAAAAAAAATAATTTAAAAAAAAAAGATGTTTTCCTTCTGGAGGCTTTAGAGCAGTGGTTCTCAACCTTCCTAATGCCACAACCTTTTAATGCAGTTCCTCATGTTGTGGTGATCCCCAACCATAAAATTATTTTCATTGCTACTTCATAACCATAATTTTGCTACTGTTATGAATCGTAATGTAAATATCTGATATGCAGGATGGTCTTAGGCGACCCCTGTGAAAAGGTCGTTCCACCCCCAAAGGGGTCACGACCCATAGGTTAAGAACTGCTGCTCTCAAGGAAGATCTGTTTCCTATCCTTTTCCAACTTTAAAGGTCCCCTGAATTCCTTGGTTGATGGCCCCTTCCTCCATCTTCAAAGCTGGCAATGTTGCAACTCTGACCATTCTTTCACAATCATATTTCCTTCTAAACACGGCCATAAAAGAGTTTTTACTTTTAAAGTGGCATATTAGACCCACCCACCACAAAAAAAGTGAATAACTTTCTTATTTCAAAACTCTTAACTGAATGGCATCTGCAAAATCCCTTTGCCGGGTAAAACATATTCATGGGTTTCAGAGATCTAGTACCTGGACAACTTTGGGAGGGTATTACTGTGCGTGGTGTACCACCTCTTGGTTCTTCCATGCCCAGATTCACACTTTGTGATTGTATATTTCTAAACCATAGATAGAAATCAAGAAGGCCAGGAAAAAAGTATTTCCACAGGGCTAAAAAGAAAAAAATGAAGTGGGCTTAGCAATGTGTTCCATTTGATGGGTAACCATTTCTCCCTGGATTACATGATAATCTATTCAAAAGGGCCCACAGGTTAACTTCAGCCGGAAGAAGGCTGAACAAAGTCCAAATTAGACTGCATAAGTTCCATGAAGTCTTTGGAGAGCTTGCAGTATAAAAGGAAGGTCACAGGTGAGATTATATTTCTTATAACCACAAGGACACAGTAACTTTTATGTCAAACTGGAAATGAAAAAAAAAATGCTGGCTTCTGAAAATCTGTCATATCAAAAATGTCTTGACAATGAGAAAATATATAACTCTTCAGTCACTTCCTTGATCCTTTTCACTCTGGGGATTGTCATTCAGGAGCTAACCCAGTCATGGAAATTAACTTAGCCAGTCAAAAGGAAAATGTCTGCCTGAGGATGAACTCAGAGGATCTGGCTACAATTAAAAGCTCTTGCTCTCTTAACTTGGCTACCCAGTGGAGAAAGAAAGGGAGGTGTTAAAACATCAAACAGAAGCAGCAGTAACACTTTTGCCAGCTACCTTTTTTTTTTTCATAGCCAGCAGTGCAGGAAAACAAGGAATTAGACCTCAACTGACCTGGGTCATACCCACCACCTGGCCATAACTAGTTGTTAAGACTTTGATCAAAGGCCTTCACTTTGGGGGGACTGTGTTTCTTCATTAATTTTTTTTAATTCTAAAAGTATCAAAATGATTTTTAAAAATCATTAAAGAAAAAATTATTCGTGATACTCCTACATCAACAAATGCATCCACACACCCCTCCTTTTTTATTCCACTCACCAAGGTCCAACCAAACACCTAGTGAGTACAAGCACATAGTCTCATGTAGAAGGTTTAAATGTTTTGTTCTTACAAAAACTGAATCATGTTATGTACAAGACACCACAATGTTTTTTTCTCCCTCAACTTACCACACACATCCTCTGGAATTCACATAGATCTAATTTATTCACATGCACCCTTTTAAATTGAAATGATGAATATAAAATATCTTTTTGATGTACATTCCAGCTGAGTCTCAATTTTGTTTTGTAATGTGAAAAAAGCATCTTTGATTATGTATTTTTATATTCTACAGCTTTCATACCTAAAAACTATATACCTCAAAATGACATTTCAGGCAAAAATATGTACTCTCTAAATTTTTAATAAATATTGCTATACTATCTTTCCAAAGACAGTAATAATTTATTGCTTTACCTACATTGGATGAGGACACCTCTTTTTCCACTCCCCATCAGCACTGTATGTTGTTAGGGGGGGTTTGCTATTGTTATTGTTTTTGCCACTTGATGTGTCATATCCAGCAAAAGGACCCCTAAAGGCCCCTAACTGTCTCAACCTCAGTCTCCACACGTCTCAAACCCCCACTTGGGTTAATTCCTCAAACAGGTTTTAAAATAGAACAAGGAAGTTCCCTGAGTTCCAAAAAGACTCCTAGCCACAGGTAAAACAATGGTAGAACTTACCCCAATCCCCTAACAATGGCTAAACAATGGTGGGAAACTTCCTCAAGCAAAATTTCTCAAGCCAAGTTTGTCCCCATGCCAGCTGCCATGATGTAACCCCCTGACTTGCTGTAACCAGTGCCAAACCCCCTGACTTCCTGTAACCCCACCCTCATGCCAACCACCATACTGTAGCCCCCCTGAGCCAACTCTGTAACCCTGTCCCTGAGCTAACCAACTGCCATGTTCTGCTTCTGTGCTCACCAGCTTGCCTGCCAACACAGCACAAAAAAGGTATAAAAGGCAACCTGCTTTTCTCTTTGAGGCTGTTTGCCCTTTGGGTGGTGACCCACCTGTGCAGGTGTAATAAATCACCATCTGATTTATACCTGAAGTGGGTCCAAGTTTTTCTTCCAGGTGGCAAATGAGTACAACTGATGAGGGAAAGAATGGTATCTCATGTTGTTTAATTTGTATTTTGGAATGCTAGTGAGGTTGTTCCTTCCCTCTTTGGTTAACTTTAATTGGCAGGTTAAAGTTTTACTCTGGAAAGATACTATGCTCAGGAGAAAAATGGAGGATTCTGGACCAGATCTCTAGCAAAATAATCTGTAGCTGTTACCATTTTACCCAGAAACTAACCTGTGGCCGAAAGCACTTCATGGCTTGGCCATTGTGTAACTCCTCAACCACGTTTCAAGGAAGACCCTCAGAAAACTTCTAGAAATGTCTAAATAGCAAGCAGCAGCCCCCCCCCCCACCACCACAGAAGCAAGAATGATGAATGCCAAGTTCAACATAACCTTGTTTTTGACACCAGATCTAGAATGATGGTGAACTGGATGGTGACTTCCTACACCACTGGATTGAGAAGCATTCTGAGACCCATCAAGGCTTGGTAGAAAAGAGACACTGATCAGCAAATTGTCCTGGGCACAGTAATATAGAAAACAATATCCCAGGTGGGAAGCCCTGACATTGGTCCCCAAACTGGAAGAAGTTGGAACTGGCACCTGGGTTAAGAAGTGCCTGGAGCTCTTTGACCTGGGTAGGAGGGAAGACATCACCCACCCTGCCGTAGACCTCTCCCAAGGCTGCCTGAGACCAATGCAGTCCTCTCCTCCTGCCTCCCCAGCCTTCTGGTTCTTTTGACTCCATTTCATTTTATTCAGAATTCACCTGAATAAAAATGGGTGAAAGAGATGTGGGAAAGAGAAAGACTACTGAGATTTCCACATCCTAAATACACTAGGAATGGCCAGACCAGGTGGTAAGGGAGAAATTAAATGACATTTGAATTCTGCAGAGAAGAGAAATTGTAGGCAAAATAACAGACATAAAATCTCTGGATCTCGTCAGAGAATTAGCATTCAAGCCAGAAACGCACACACGCACACACTCAAACTCTCATTGCCAAAGCTCAGAATGCCTGCTTTGCAGCTCCATCCGGGAATGGTACACATTTTCTCCTTGAAAATGTGAGTTGGTGCTTCTAGCCCCTGTCTCTTTCTTCTCCCCGTGGCCGCACCTCCGTTGTTAGGACATCGCCTGACCCCTAGTGGTGGCCCTGTCTTCAACCGCACGGTATGGGTTTCCTTTATTTGATGACTGGTCAAAATTCTAATTTGCTGATATGTGAGCAGCATTTCCTGTGAAAACCTGGTGTTTGTACACTACCACAGGAGAAAATGGGTCTCCGACTTTCAGAGGGTCTTCAAAAAAGCAAACTTCCGAGAAATGAACAGAATAAAGAGTAGATACTTAGAACAAAGGGAAGATTCATGTCCCTAGTGGGACAAAGCAGGATGGCACGAGATTTTGTCCCATTACTCAGACTGGTGGGCTCTTTAATACTTACGAATTGATTATTTCCAGAATCTTCCACTTACTATTTTCAGACCTCAGTGGACTACAGGTAACTGAAGCTGCAGAAAGCAAAACCATGAAAAGATGTGCTATAACGTTTGTCATTAGGAAACTACAACCCAGCAACTAAAGTTGTATTGGACTGTAACTACAAGGATAAAAGCAGTATCTATGAGTCCATAGTCATACACATAAGTGATTGAATAAATAAATAAATTTGGGATAGACAGATCTCCCATGCAGAAGTCCGAGTTGTGTATTATGTAAGTACTCCCCATTAAGGAGACACAGCGCCGCTCCCCAGCCCTTGGGGAGGGCCTGGTGTGCAGCCTTGTATGGGCTGCTCCAAGTGACTTCCTTGCAGGAAGCACAGTGTGGGAAGGGAGGGGGAGGGTCCCTTCACAGTGGAGAGAGCTGACAAACACTATCTCAGCCGGTGATCAAGGTCAGCATCAGCAGTGATAAGCATGGTGCTAGATGAGATAGCACTTTACCTCCCTGGTCTTCCTCCCCACAACCCATAACCCCAGTCACTCTCTTTTTTTTTTTTTTTTAATTTATTTTTTGAGCCAGGTCCAGTGGCTAACACCTGTAATCCTAGCACTCTGAGAGGCCGAGGCAGGTGGATTGCTTAAGCTCAGGAATGTGAGACCAGCCTGAGCAAGAGTGAGACCTCGTCTCTACTGAAAAAAATTGAAAAACTATTAATAGTTGGATGTTGTGGTGGGCACCTGTAATCCCAGCTACGCCAGAGGCTGAGGCAAGAGGATCACTTGAGCCCAACAGTTTGAGGTTGCTCTGAGCTATGACACCATAGCACTCCAGCCTGGGGCAATAGAGTAAGACTGGGTCTCAAAAAAAAAAAATGTATTTTTGTTTGTTTGTTTTCTTTTTTCTGGGAAAGTGCTGTAACCCCAGTCTAATCATGAGAAAAACACCAGACAAATCCCAATTGAGGGACATTTAGTAAAATATCTGACCAGTACTACTTAAAACGGTCAAGGTCATTGAAAACAGGGAAGTCTGAGGAACTGAGGTGCCTGAGGAGACATGACAGCTGATTGTAATGCAAAATCCGGGACAGAAAAAGGACACTAGGTAAAAACTAAGGAAATATGGATGAAGTATGGATTTCAGTTAATAATATTGGTTTACTAATTGTGACAAGTGTATCATACAATGTGAAATATTAATAAAAGGTGAAGCTGGATGTGAAGTATGTAGGAACTATCTTCCCAATTTTTTTGTAAATCCAAAACTATTATGCAATAAAAAGCTTATTTGAAAAAATAGTAGGATGAATCACTCTTCCTTTGTGGATTTTAGCACAGAGGATCTGGCATGCCAGGAGACCCCTCTGTTGGGACAAGATGGGACAGTTGGTCACCATGTAGGACTCAAGCCCCTCTGCCAGTACAGATTCCTGTGAGGCACTTAGAATATATTAATAAACTTGCCCAGCTCTTCTTTTGGATTATTTGCTGCCGAATTTGTTGTAAGCCTTAAACTTCCACAGTTGCCACTTCCCACTACTGACCTTAAAATAGTGAGCCACAAACAGTATTTCACTTTAATAAAAATATCCGCAGTAAGAAAAGAAAACCTTCTCAGACATAAATAATCAAGATAGCCGCCAATATTTCCCTGCTAATAGTCCAGTGGCTTAACAAATCATGAGTAATTCATAAAAACGTGGTTATTACAGCTTTGATGGGGCCTTACCGCATGAGAGACATCAGATGATTCCAGCAGTGAATCACCTGCATACATAAAATAAGTCTGGTCTAGTAGTCGACCGTCTCTGGGAAAGTGAGGCACACTCCAAACTTGGGGGAGGTTGACTGTCCAGGACATTGATTTATGGCACAATGTTTATGGAGAGAAACATGACAAGGTAGGAAAAAAAGACTGAATTTTCCAGAACTCCTTCTAGGGAGGTCACTGTATGTGGCTAGAAGGAACACAAATGCTATGCACCTCTAACTCTCCCAGACAGAAGCAAAGCTCCACGTCAGAGGAAACTCATCCTGCTGACAGTGCAGTGATGGCTTATCTAATGGCCGGGTAGTTGAACTTACACACAAATGCATTCAGGAACTATCTTTCAAACTTAAAGTGTTTGTGAATATAGCGGTGTCTGCAATTTGATAAGCTGCCCGGTTGGGAGAGTGATCCTCCAGCCAGGGAGCAAATGCCACAGATGACGGTGTACACTGCCTTCTCAAGAAAGGTGAGGGGGTTATGGTGCCGGCCATATACACCAGGGCTGGCGGGTTCAAACTCAGCCGGGCCTACTAAACAACAATGACAACTACAACAAAAAAGTAGCCAGGTGTTGTGGCAGGTGCCTGTAGTCCCAGCTACTTGGAAAGAAGAGGCAAGAGAATTGCTTAAGCCCAAGAGTTTGAGGTTGCTGTGAGCTGTGATACCAGAGCACTCTAGCAAGGGTGACATAGTGAGACTCTGTCTCAAAAAAAAAAAAAAAAAAGAAAGAGAGAGAGAGAGAGAGAGAGAAAGAAAGAAAGAAAGAGAGAGAGAGGGAGAGAGAGAGAGAGAGAGATGAGGGCTTTAGCTGTGGTGAGATGACTGTGCAGGTTTGGTCCGACGGGTCCTTTTACTCTGCCCCTCCCAAACACAGAATTCAACCCCTCCTCCACATAAACCCAGAGTAAATCTGAAAGATGCCTGGGTTTGAAGGACAGACGAATTAGTAGCCTGCCAGAGGCATCCACTAGTTTGATCCAGGCCATGATGCAGAAGGTGAAGGGCTGAGGCTTTAAGGACTCAGGGTATAAATCCTGCCTGGGACATTTACATGTTATGTAACTTTGGGCAGATTTTTGACCTCTGGATCCCCAGATTTCTCATCTGAAAAAAATTAGGAAAATTTCACCCATCAAATTCTTTTCGACTGAGTTTGTAAAATGACTGCCATGGTCTGGCTCCTCGTGGGGTCAGCATCACCTCACAGCTTGCGTTACGCAGGGAGACTCCTCAAACCTGGGCAGACGTTTTCTCCACCAGCACCCTCCTCCTCCTGAGGAAGACCTCTGCTCACTCTCAGTGAGTGCTCTGGACCCTCCACCCTGATCTTCTCAGGAACTGGGCTCTGCTGATTATCCCCTCTTACAAACAGTGAACCTGCCCCCTTGCCTGTTGGCTTTCAGGCCTGCCAAAAAGTCTCATATTTTAAAAAATATTTTTCCTTGGTCCTATTCTAGATTCTGCTCTGAATATCAATCTTCCCACCAAGCCAAACTTCTTGTAAGCCATGTCTAGACCACCATCTCCAGCTCCTCCCCTCCCCCTATGGCCTGCCTGATAATCTGGCTTCCACCCTCTACTCCCCTGTAAGCGCTCTCCAAGGTCACTGGCTGTCCTAGTCAATTTGGGTTACTATAACAAAATGCCATAGACTGGGTTGCTTAAACACAGACAGTGATTTCTCACAGTTCTGGAGGCTGGGAAGTCCAAGATCAAAGTGTTGGCCTATTCAGTTTCTGGTGAGGGCTTTCTTCCTGACTTGTAGATGGCCACCATTCTCCCCGTATGCTCACATGGCAGGGAGGGAGAGAGAGAGAGACAGAGAGAGAGCGAGCGAGCACTCTTCTTATAAGGACACTAATCCCATTATGAGGACCCCACCCTCAGGACTTCACCTAAGCCTAATTATCTACCACAGGCCCCACTTCCAAATACCTACCAACTGGGGATGATGGCTTCAACATATAAGTTGGAAGAGAGAGAACAAATATTCAGTTCATAGCACTGGCCTTACTTTCTCCAGCCTCTCAGCTTTAGACACCCTTGATTATTCTGTTCCCTGGGCTTCCGTGGCAAGGAGGATTTGAGTTTCCCCCTACATCTCTAACTGGCCCTGAAATGATGGCCTTTCCCAGGATTCAGTCCGGGGCCCCCTGTTTTTCTCTACCCAGACACCATGGGTGACACCCTCCTCTCATAGCTTCTATTCTGTCTATATGCAGAGGACTTCAAAGCTCTAACTATAGGTCCTCCCTGAAAACCCTTCTATCAAACTGTCTATGGCTATTTCCACTTTAAGAGAATTCATTAGAAGGGGAGAGAGACAAACCTTTGGCCTGTCTGAGTCATTGTATTAGTTTGCTAGGGCTATCACTGCAAAATACTAGAGACAGGGTGCTCACATAACAAATTTATTTTCTCACATTCTGGAAGCTGGAAATCCAAGATCAAGGTGTTGGCAGGTCTAGTGACCTTTGGCCTGCAGATGGCCACCTTCTCTCTGTGTCCTCAGTGGTCTTTATTTCGTGTCTCTCCACGTGTCCAAACGTCCTCCCCTGTTAAGGGCTCCAGTCAGATGGGATTAGGCCCCACTCTAAAGCTTCATTGTATCCTAAATACAAAAGGCGACTTCTCTGAATATAATCACATTCTGAGGTACTGTTAGGGATTCCATGTATCACTTTAGGGGGCCACTCTGTAGCCCACAACAGGTAGCTACTTGGGATGCCAATTCAGATGCGCGTGTAAGTCCCAAAGGCACTTCAGCCCTATTTCCAGGAACATCTTCTTCTTCACTCTCAGACCCCATCCTTTGCCTCTGGGCCTCTCCCAGGGCAAATAGATGTAGTACCTACCCATTTGACTCATCGCCTCTGTTGGTCAGCCCATCACAGGCATACTTCTGAAATATGCTCACTTCTCTCCATCTTTGCTCCAACACACTTGGTCGAAGTCACCATCCTCTGTCATCCGGATTGGTGCAAGGGCAGTCTAATTGGCTTTTCTTCCTGCATCTTTCCCACCTGCGACCCCCTCTCCATGTGGCTGTCAGAGTGAGCCTTCTCAAATGCAATTCTGATCATGTTAAAAATCTTGCTTAAGGGCAGTGCCTGTGGCTCAACGGAGTAGGGCGCTGGCCCCATATGCCGGAGGTGGCTGGTTCAAATGCAGCCCCGGCCAAAAACTGAAAAAGAAAAAAAAAAAAAAAAAATCTTGCTTAAACCTTTCAACAGTAAGACCTACATGGACCTACTTGATCTAGGCCCTGCTTACCTCCCCCACTCTGAATTTAATTCAGTTTTTTAAAGCCACCACTCTCTTCCGTCTGAAGCTCTTTGCTCTTCCTGGGACACCTTTTACCTTACCCTCAGCTAGCTATTACTCTTAATTCAGTTCTTAACTTAAAAATCACTTCCCCCAGGAAGTCCTCCTTCATGTCCTCGCCAAGGGGGTTGGGTGCCTCACTTTGTATGGTATGCATGTTTAATTATAGGTCTCCTCTAGAGATATGTATAGAATACAAGAACAGGCAACATGTCTGTATTGCTTTTCCCCCAATGCCTAGCAATGTGTCTAAAATATAACACTCAATAAATAATCAATTGAATGAGTGATGGAAATACAGAATATGGCAGAAATAATGGAGTCAATGAGAGAAGACCTAGGTCCGTCTCTTAACTCTGTCACTAGCCAGCTATATAAGATGAAAATAAGATTGGACTAGAAGCTATCTCTCAAAGTCTGTCTTGATTCTAAATGACTATAATTCCTCATCTCTGACTCCTGATAGAAATATAAGAGGCCTAGGAAAGGCCAGCAGAAGACAGAGGTAATAAAGAAGACTCACTGACACTAAAAGTCTTCTAAATCAATATGATTAAATAAACAGTTCTTGACAACAACTCAAAGAGAAAACAAAGACACCAAAGTGTCTTTAGTCTCCCCTCCCCCTCCTATGTTTCTCTCTTGCTCTTGTGCCCTCCCTACCCAAACCCAGACACTTCCATTCTTAATAAAGTGTGCGTGGAGTTGCAGGGGCTGGGGGGAGGGGCATCTCTTAGATTAAGATGATGATGGCTCGAGTCCCCAAACGTACTCTTGGCTTGAGGGGATCATTGTCTATTTCTGACAAGGAAAACACAATTAGTTTTAGGTAATAAAATCTCCTTCCTGGTTTGCAAGAGTCAGAAAAGAGAAAAGAAATTTGTTTTTTCTTTTCTGTGATCTTTTTTATTTTTTCGAATTGATATGAGGGTGCAGTGTGGTGGTCCCCCCCAAAACAACTAAAAAGAGAATTACCACACAATCTAGCAATCCCACTTCTGGATATGTCACTAGAATGGAAAACAAGGTCTTGAAGAGACATTTGCACAGCTCTGTTCCTAGCAGCATTACTCACGGTAGCCAAAATGTGAAAGCAACCCAAATGGTCACCCGCGGATGGATGGAAAAACAACATGGCATGTGCACACAATGGAATATTATACAGCTGTAAAAAGAAAAAAAATTCTTGCACATGCTACAACATGGAAGGAACTTGAGTATGTTATGCTAAGTGAAACGAGCCAATTACCAAAAAAACAAACACTATATGATTCCACTTAGATGAGATACTTACAGTAGTCAAAATCATAGAAACAGAAAGTAAAATAGTGGTTACTAGGGGCTGGAGCAGGCAGAAATGGGGAGCTATTATTTAATGGCTACAGAATTTCAGTTCTATAAGATGAAAAGCATTCTGAAGATGGACAGTGGTGATGGTAGCAAAACATCGTCAATGTACCTGATGCCACTTAAAAATACAGGGTGTCCCAAAAGTCACCCCTCAAGTTGCCATATGTAGAGAAAATGGGAAATTATAGCTAAATATACCTTTATTTACAAAATATTCATTGTGAAATTTTACAAAGAGGTGACCAACACATAGAGAATATTTTGTAAATTATCTGGTAATTATTTAAAAATAAGTACTCACACACGCACCACCCTGATAGCTGGCTCTCAATCCCAAGATAGTCCAATTTAATTGGTCTTGGCAGAGCCTGCCCATGGGGATTTTTGAAACCTTCCAACAGATTCCAATGTGCAACCTAGCTTAAGACTGCAAAAGAGTCACTTGTCTACAGAGCAACAACTAAACCCAGAGTTAGAATACCTGAGTTCTTCATCACTTAAAACTACGTGAATGTTTGAAACTTCGCTGAGTCTCACTTCAGCCCTTTATGTATGTATAATTCAACATGACACGCCTCTCCCTGGGTGGTGGTATAAGGATTTATTTAAGTTACTCTGTAAGAAAGAATTTTATACTTTAACAATTACAAGGCATAATTAGATGAAAGAAAATAACAAGTATAAAGAGAGATCATTTGTTTCTCCCACTGTTATCTGTATTTGACCCCCAAGGTGAAATTAATCTTTCTCTCCTTTCCTCAAAAGTCCCATAGAACTTTGTTAGCATCTTTATTGCACAACCAACCTTGTATCGAAATCATCTACATAGCTGGCTGCCACCCCACAGATCTTAGTTCCAGAAAGGCAGACCGAGACTGATTCATCACCCCCAGACCCCACCGTGCCTAGCACACGGTGGGTGTCCAATAAACATTTGCCAAATCCCAGTGCACCGCATTATTTTACATCATATAGACCTGATATAGTCAATGTGTTTCGAACAATATGCCTGTTACCAGCAGTCTCACTACTCCAAATACAAGCTTTATTTCCATAAATAATAGGGTGCATATACACAGAGCAAGAATGATAGCCCAAAAAACAGAGATGTTGTGATATATGCGTGGGGTGACGGTCCAGACAAAGGCCCTTCTGGTCCTAACACTTAAGCCTCTCAACCACACCTTTCTACTTTGGTGCAGATTATCAGTGCTGTTATTATGAAGATGAGGGGTTGGCCAATATGAGCCTAAAATCATGGCACATTTTTATATAATGCAGAGGTATTTTTTTCTTCAGTCTTGAGATAATAAAGCAATGAACTAGGCCAGCCCTTCCAACACAAAAGACTGATGAAGTGCCAGGAGGGAGAGACTTATCACTTAGTCGTTCCTCTCCTCAAGCACTGATTCAAAAATACGTGTATAAGCAGCTCAGAAAGAACTCAGACGTATATGAAACACAGGTAATGGGCGGTGCCTGTAGCTCAAAGGGGTAGAGTGCCGGCCCCATATGCTGGAGGTGGTGGGTTCAAACACAGGTAATCTGTAATTTCCTTTGGCCTTCCATAAACTCCATGCAGGAAAATTAACTTGGAAAAGAGATGGAGGAAAGAAATCGGCATTTTTTGAGTGCCTGCCCTGTGGTGGCCCTTTATGACCGCATTACATTCTCACAACACCTGCATCAGACAGCAGTCTATTCAGCTACAAATAAACACTGACTTAATGTCACTTGAGGAAGTAGGACTTATTTTTCTCACATGTGACAAGAGGTCTAGTGGAAGGAGCTGCTGGCACTGGCTCTGGGACTCTTTTGGCCTTTCCTGTATGTCAGTGTGTCTGAGTCACAAGATGGGAGCTCTCACTCCAAACATCACAGCCACGTTCCAGGCAAGAAGACGGAAAGGGGACAGGCCACTGTTTCTGTTCCTCTTCCCTTTTTTTAAATCAAAAAAGCAAATGCTTTCCCAGAAAGGCAATTCCACTGACCTCTGCCTATGTCTGTCATAGGTTGGGGTCTCTAGAGTCTAAAATAGGGTGTCTTGTCCAAGTGACTTATGGAGACTGATTTCAGTGAGACTTTTAAGGGGATAAAAGCAGTGTAGACAGAGGATAAGAAGCTAGGCCAGTATTCAACAAGATCCTAACAAACAGAATCTAGCAACACATCAAACAAATTATAAATTATGACCAAGTCGGTTTTATCCCACAGTCTCAAGGCTGGTTCAATATCCGTAAATCTAAAAATATAATTCAGCACATAAACAAATTAAAAAACAAAGATCATATGATTCTCTCAATTGATGCAGCTTTTGATAATATCCAGCATCTCTTCATGATCAGAACAGTTAAGAAAATTGGTATAGAAGGGACATTTCTTAAACTGATAGAGGGTATCTACAACAAACCCACAGCCAATATCGTATTGAATGGAGTTTAACTGAAATCATTTCCACTCAGATCAGGAACCAGGCAAGGCTTCCCATTGTCTCCATTTTCTATACTTTCTGAGATATAACTAAATCCCTACTCAAATCTTTCAGATTATGTTTTTTCCTCTATATTTTGCTATGCCTTCCTCTTTGTCCTCCTTAGGAAAATTCAGATCTTACTATTCCTTTTAGAATTATCTCAAGTCCCATACACTCTATAGACCCTAGTCCTAATCCACCCCAGCCCTCTATGATAGCAGCTTTCTCCAACAGACTTTAGCCACCTAGCTTTTAGCATGTGTTATTTTCTACAGCACTCATTTGTCATATACAACTATAGTCTCCCTCATTGGGCTGTAATCTGCATAAAACAGGTACTATATCTTGTGCCCTTAATATTTCCAGAGTTTAAAGTAGCTCAGAAGATTTTTATGATAATGGAAATGAATCAGTCATGTGTAATATATAAAGGGAGTATGTGGAAATAGAATTGTTTGGAATCTCTTGTTTCATACCATGCGGAAAAGGCCACCAAAATTGGTTACATGAGGGATCAAAATGAAAACTTTATTGTGGATAAAATTAAGCTAGAGATATTAGCCCTAATGCTTACAGGAGCCAGGGATAGTACATTATTAGACTAAAGGTAAGCTAATATTTATTTGGCTTACTGTATTTACTATGTGTTGGGCATTACTCTAAGTGATTTACAAGTTGTAAATTATTTAACTCTCACTACAAGTCTACTTGTATTATTCCCATTTTAGGGATGAGAAAACCAAAGCAGAGACAGGTTAAAATATTTTCCTAGTGTCACATAGCTAATAAGTAATAGATATTGAATTTCAACATATGTACTATGCTCTGACTTCTATAGGTTCTAGTTTTAATGATTATATGGTGCTAATTTTTCAAAAGGGAATTATATGTCTAACGGTGAACTAGAGAGTATATAATATACTTGAGAAAATTTACATTTATTTAAAAAATTAGTGAGGTAAAAGAAACACGTTTTGGGATTAGGTCAGCTATAGTGCTAACAGTTTGAAATGCCTGGTTTCAGTTCAACAATAACAGGAAAAAGTTTATCATTCTCTGTTCTTAGTAAAGCCATGTATAGTTTGGGGCAGAAGTAAACATTCTTGATTATGTCCTGATTACCTTAACATCAGTCACATGCCTATTTGGGGGATTTTCCAAAGAAAAGGAAATATTCAGTGTTTATTATCTTTACATTATATGTTTAGGTTTACAGTTTCAACTTGAAAAATATTTATGAAGCTTTTTCAAAGTAAGTAATGGCTCCAATGGCACTTTGTTTATACCTTTACTGAGGTATTTATCAAATATCATTCTACTATTTGAAAGAAAGAATTTCCACTTTTTCTTATTGTAAAATATTTTATCTCCAAACCCTTACTGGTGGATTTTAACAGCTTCTAACAAATTATATATATACGGATTTAAAATATATTTAGCATGTCAGTATGAACTTCTTCCAACATGTGTGCCATGCTCTCCAATGCAGGAAACACTCTTTCATAATGCCTCTACATGTTAATGCAGACTTCTACCTATCCAGAACTTTAAAAACAACATATATTAATGTGCATCTTTGAAAATGTTAATAGGATGGAGAAGGAGCCACGATGGCTGACAAGAAGGAGCTTTTGTCAGAAACTCCCATTGAAAAGGAGGAAAATTAAAATGAAAATGGGTGGTAGATCACAAGGAGGAAAAATGAAGGTGCTCAGCAATCAAATCACATTGAGAAAAACTCCAAGGATGAAGGAGAAAGAGGCAGAAATAAAACAGAGGACAGTTATGGTATAGAGCAGGCTGGATGAGCCTGGAGCTAAATAGAAGGGCAATAAGTACTCTTCCCCATCTGTGGGGCTTTCCATGAAGAGCAAAACACGGGATTCCTTACTCCCTGTGAGAGTGCCATAAAAAAACAGTAAATACCAGATTTCCTGCACCTAGTAATATCCTCTTCTAGGTCCCCAACTGCCTGGCAGGATAGTGAGCAATTTTGGCTCCGGCTGTTTTGTGGCCACTGCCCATGCCCCATTCTATCATTGTTTGAAGACTGCCCCCCGCAGAAGCCTGATTCACAGTGTGCAGACAAGTCAAAGTGTTAGCCCAGACAACGCAGCCTCAAGGGGATGCCCCACCCCAAGTCACCAGAAAAGTGAAGGAGCATTGGCTCTTATCCAGTCTTCATAGCAAACCAGGAAGTAAGTATTATGGAAACTAATTGCTCTGTCACCAGAACTTAGCAGGATTCTTTGGTGGTCACAGGAGGAAAGGGAGACAGACCCTACTACTCCAAGTATCTGGGGTAACTCTGAGGGACCTGTGAATTATGTGGCCTGGTGAACTGAATGGGACTCACCCTCTGCTGTGGGAGGAAATTATGGCTCAGCAACACTAACTTTGGTAAGCTTTGGTCCCTTCTAAGTCTCTGTCCTACTGAAAGGGGTATTTTTGCTGCCCTTTTGAGTGGCTTTTTTCCCAGCATCTATGCCCAACAGGCCTCACAAAGAGGTTCAGCCCCCAGCTGCCCTCTGGCAGACTTGGAGATGGCCATCCCACATGGGAAAGCCCTGGAAGCAGATGACAAGCTGCAGATCCCATCCCTCAGCCACAGACAAAAGCCATGATATATCAAATCTGTTGTGGCAAGAACTTTTGGAAAAACTGTGGCTTTGTGAGTTTGTTGGTGTGGGAACAGTTCACCTAACTATCTGGGAGTTTTCCTCAGCCTAGGAACCTCACATGGGTGTCCTGTCTCAGTTGTGCTGTACCTAGCTTGCAAAGACCAGGGGAATTCACCAGCACCCTTGATATGCTGTAGCCCCATAAGGGAGTTTTGGCAGGTTATATGTGGGAAGGGCCACAGGTATAAGCAACATCCCATTTAAACATTCAGTGGTGAAAGTGAGTAATGAGCTCAATATCTTGAGGCTTCTGTATCTGACTTCAACCCGCCTGTTTTAGTTTTCAAACAGGTCTCTCTTGAGTGCTGCCTAAGGGACAACAACTAGATTATCTCGCAATAACTATATAGGGACAACCTAACATTCAAGCTTAAAAAGTATAATAAATATAGACACAAACTGAAAGTACACATAAGGAGGAATCAGCAGAAGAACTCTGGCATCATGAAAAATGAAAGCAGATCAATTCTCCCAAGAGATTTACAAGGAAGATACAGCTGAAAATAATGTCCACAGAAAAATTGTTGAAATGACAGAAATAGAATTTAGAATATGGATAGAAAATAAGATGAATGGAATTGAGAAGAAAATAGAAAAAGATATCCAAAAGGAAGTCTAAAAACTATCTCAAGAAATCAGTGAAATTAAAGATAGTCACCAAGAATCTTGACATAATTAGGAAGGATATAGCAGAGTATATTGAACTTAAAGAGGTGTTCAAGAAGATTCAAAACACAATAGAGAGTCACAATCATAGTGTAGAACATGGACAAAAACGAACCTCAGAAATTGAAGACTTTTGAACTAACCCAAGCATTCAGAGGCAGAAAAAAGAAAATAAAATCAGAAAATTTTCTGAAAGAGATAATGGAATGATACTAAACACACAAATATTCAAATGATAGGGATTCTTGAAAAAGTATATGGGAACTACTTCCCCTAAAAAAAATGGGAACTCTATTTCAAGACACCATGGGGGAGAATTTTTCAAGCATTGCAAGAGACCTAGAGGTTCAGATACTAGATAATTTCAGGATCCTGGAATAACTCAATTTAAACAAAGCATTTCCTAGAGATGTTATAATTAACTTTGCCAAAGTCAAAATGAAAGAGAAAATTCAGCAAGTAACCAGGCATAAGCAACTTCTTATGTGCAAAGAGAAAAATATTAGGGTGACAGCAGACTTTCAGCTGAATCTCTTCAAGCCAGAAGTAGGTGGTAATCTAGCTTTAATTTTCTTAGACAAAGCAAATTTTAGCTTAGGATTCTGTATCTTGATAAACTAAATTTCATATTTCATAGAGAAAATCCTTTACTGACATGTAAACATTGAGAAAATTTTTCACAACAAGACTAGATCTGCAGGAAATACTCAGAGCTATTCTTCACCCTAACCTACACAGTAGACCACCAGCAAAGTAAAAATACCTAAAAACTAAAGTACAAAGCCTAGCTTTCACAATGGCACAAGAGATAAAACTAAGCAATAGACCTTCACAAAATAAGACCAATAGAAGTCTACCATACTTATCAACTTTCTCTGTAAATGTGAATGGCTTGAATTCCCCACTAAGAAGAAGGCACAGGTTGGCTGACTGCATAAAAAAGCAAAAGCCGAATGTGTGCTGTTTTCAGGAAAGAAATCTCACCTCTAAGGAAAAAAAAAAAAAAAAAAAGACTCAGGGTGAAGGGTTTGAAAGCAATATTTCAGGAAAATGAAAATCAGGAAAAAGCAGAGATTGCAATGTCATTTGCAGATACAGTTTGATTTAAACTGACAAAAAAGAAAGACAAAAATGGTCAAGGGAACAATGTAACAAGATGACATTTAAATTCTATATACCTATGAACCCAATTTAAACGCTCCCAGATAATATAAAATGAACCCTAACTTATCTGAACAATAACTGGGTACTTTAGCAACCCTCTGATGTAACTGGACAGATCTTCCAAGCAGAATTTAAACAAAGAAGCAATGAACTTAAACACAACTTTAAAATAAATGGGCTTGACAGACATATAGAACATTCCATTCCAATAAAATCTTAACAAATTTAAAAGAATAGAAATTATACTTTGCATCTTTGTGGACCACCATGTAATAAAAATAGAACTTCCACAAAAAATTTTCATTCCCACATAAATTCATGGAAACTAAACCTTATGCTGAACAACAGCTGGGTCAAGAATATATAAAGAAAAAATCATTAGATTTCTCAAAGAAAATGACAATAATGCCACAAGCTATGAAAATCTGTGAGATACTGCAAAAACAATCCTATTGGGGAAATTTATAGCCTTGAATTCCCACATTCAATAAAATAGAAAGAGTGAAAATCAACAACATAATGATCTGTGAGAGGAAGAGCAATCCAAATCCAAACCTAGAAGAAGAAAAGATATAACCAAAATTAGATCAGAATCAAGTGAAACTGAAACATAGGAACCATTCAGATCAGTGAAACAAAAAGGTGGCTCTTTGAAAAGATTCATAAAATTGATAAAACTTTGACAAGATTAACTAGAAACAGAAAAGTAAGATCTCTAATAACTTCAATCAGAAACAAACATGGAGAAATATTAACAGAGATACAAAAGATCATCACAGATTATAACCAAAAACTTTATGCCCATAAATTTGAAAATGTGCAGGAAATGGACCAGTCTCTGGAATCAAAAAACTTCCCTGAACTCAACCAGAAAGAATTAGAAATTTTGAACAGGGAATTATAAAACACTAAAATTGCAACAATTAAAAATCTTCCACAAAAGAAAAGTACTATACCAGATGGTTTTATATTAGAATTCTAGCAGATCTTCAAAGAGGAGCTTATACATATATTTTAGAATCTATTCAAAAACACAGAGAAGGAACCCTCTCTAACATATGCTACAAAGAAAATATCCTGATACCAACACCAAGAAAGGACCCAATTAAAAAAAAAAAAAAAAGAAAACTACAGCCCAATATAATTAGTGAATACCAAAGCCAAAAATTTCAACAAAATCCTAGCAAACAGAATCCTGATACACATTAAAAAATTATGATCATGATGATTAGGTGGGCTTTATTCCAAGGTTGCAAGTTTGGTTCAACATACATAAATACATAAATGTAATTCACCATATAATCAGAAGTGAAAACAAAAACCATATAATACTCTCAACCAAAATAAATGGATAAAATTTAGCATCCTTTTCTGGTAAGAACACTTAAGATAATAGGCATATATGGGACATTTATTCAACTGATAGAGACCATTTTCAAGTAACCTACAGCCAATATTATACTAAAAAGAGTAAAACTGAAAGAAATTTCACTTGGAACTGGGAGAAGACAAGAATGCCCACTATTGCCAGTGCTATTCAACATAGTGTTGGAAGTTCTAGCCAATGCAATCAGGCAAGAAAAGGATATCAAGAGTATTCAAATGGGGACAGAGGAGGCCAAACTCTCAGTCTTTGCTGATGATATGATTTGTACTTAGAAACCCCCAGGGACTCAACAATAAGGCTCATGGAAGTGAACAAGGAATATAGTAACATCTCAGGGTATAAAATGAGTGTCCAAAAATCAGCAGCCTTCATATATGCCAATAATAGTCAAGCTGAGGATCAAATCAAAGATGCAATATCCTTCACAGTAGCTTCAATGAAAATAAAATACCTGCAAATATACCTAATAAAGAATGTGAAGGACCACTACAAAGAGAAGTACAAAACCCTGGGAAAAGAAATAGAATTTGTTAACAAATAGAAGAACCTGCTCATGAATGAGGAGAATCAACATTGTTAAAATGTCTATACTACCCAAAGTGATCTATAGATTTAATGCAATCTCATCAAAGCATCAATGTCATACTTTGAAGAAATTGAGAAAATAGTTTTTTTGTTTTATAAGGAACCATAAAAATCGCCAATGCAATTTTAAGAAATAAAAACAAATCTGGAATCATGTTACAAAATATAAAGTTATATTAACACGCCTACAGTGATACAATCATCATAGTACAGACACAAAAATAGAGATATATATCTATGGAATAGAATAAAGCACCTAGAGATGAACCCGGTCCCATATCACCATCTGATGATCTTTGATAAAGTAACCAAAAGTATGCACTGGGGAAAAGAATCCCTATTTCATAAATGGTGCCTGGAGAACTGGTTAGTCACATGCAGAAGACTGAACCTGGACTCTCACATCTCACCAATTACAAAAATTGACTCTTGATACATAAAAGATTTAAATTTAAGATAGTAAACAATAAAAGTTATAGAAAAAGTGTCAAAAAATCTCTTGGTGATGTCAGCCTAGAAAAGGGTTTATGAAGAAGATTATCTTAGCAATTGCAGCAACACCAAACATAAATGGGCCCCGATCAAGCGACAAAGCTTCTGCACAGCTCAGACTACAACACCTCAGAATTCAGAATGGGACAAGATATTTGCATGCTATGAATCTGACAAAGTACTGATAAATAGAATCTAAAGAGAACTCAATCAATAATAAAGGAGCAAACAATCCAGTTTAAAAGTGGGCAAGAGATTTGAATGGAAACGTCTCTGAAGAAGACAGATGAATGAATAGTCAAAAGACATATTATAAAATGCTCATTGTCCCTCATAATCATAGAAATGCAGATCAAAACCACCCTGATATGTCATTTAACCCAAGGGAGAATAGCCCACATCACACACACACACACAAAAAGCCCAAAGCTGCTGCAGGAATGGATGTGTAGAGAAGGAACACTTCTGCTGGTGGAATTGCAAACTAATATAACCTCTAGAAATAAGTATGGGAACTCCTCAAAGATCTAAATGTAGACCTTTATTTTGATTCCTCCAACCCATTACTAGGTATCTACCCAGAAGAAAAATGTCATTTTTTCCATAAGGACTCTTGCACTAGAATTTTTATTGCAGCTCAATTCACAATCATCAAGAAGTGGAATCAAATCAAGTACCCATCCACACAGGAATAGATTAATAAACTGTGGTATATGTATACCATAGAATACTATTCAGCCATAAAAAGGTGGAGACTTTCTATCTTTTGTAGTAACCTGGATGGTGTTGAAGAAAATTCTTCTTAGTAAAGTATCACAAGAATGAAAGTGTAAGTATCCAATATACTCCATACTAATGTGAAACTAGTGGATATAAAAATACATACCCACAAGAGAGAAAAACTGAATAATACTCAAGTATTGGGGGAGAAGAGAGAAGGAGTATTGGTAAGCTCTCACCTAATGGGTACAATGTATGCGTATATGGCACACCCACTTGTTGAAGAATTCAATTGCAACATGAACTTTACCTAAGAAACACAAGCAATGTAACCTAATCATTTGTACCCTGGTATTAAGCTGAAATTTAAAAAGTTCCAAAAATGAAATGTTGATAGCTTCATTATAATTTTTGTTTAGCTTCAAAGAAACAAGTGCAAGTATGCAATAGATTTGGAAACTTCTATAACATTTAAACTTCTATAACATTTATTAGCAGGTAGAAATTTCCATAATCACAATCTAAAATGTACAGAATATAATGTGATTTATTTCTCTAAAACTGAAATTCAGATAGCTTTTCACTTGCATTTCAACTTTATGAAGTAAACTGAGTTGTACAATGTATGTGCTATCTTAAGCATTTTTAGTTTTAAACTCAGTCCCTTATGATTCTCCATCATCAACTCTTCTTCACTTTTTCTGGGTGTTCTAATTTTGGGGGGGTCTCAGTGGAAACCTTCTATCCTTATGGACCTCCATTGAGGTATTTGTAACTTGTCTAGTTTGGTTTGGTTATCATCTTTCCTATATTCAGTGCTAATATTCTGCTTAACAGAATAACACCTTTGGAACAGATAAATGTTTGTTGAGTAACACCCTTAGAACAGGTAAATGCTTAGTGATAGGTTAAGGGTATTATCAATTTGTGGTGGAAACCTGGGCAGTAATTTAAGAGCAACTAAAACCCCTCTTCAGGTCATAAAGATGAGCAGAGTTGCTGAAACTCAGTGAAATTTATTGAACCGGACTCCAGCTCTCCAATGTATACCTTTTACTACTCTATTCCCTACCCTGTGCTATGATGACACCCTGACAAACGTACCATTTTTAAATTGTTTTCCATTATCAATTTGAACACCTAAGAACTTTTAAGATACTCTGCATATATTTTGGAAGTAAGGGAGATTCAGGGGGAAGAGGTGATATATTAATTACTTTCTGCCTAAACATTCTACACTGCCATCTCTACTCCAACATAGCCATTCCATGGTCACATGAGGAAATATTAAAGTTAACCTCCTCCAAAAGATGCAGTTGAGAAGTGAGTCACATTTATAATTCCTAGATATATCTAGAATATTTTCAATTCTCACCCTCATTTCACTGGGTTTTGACATGGGGAAAGGATCAGGGAGCATCAAGAAAAAAGTTACATGGACAAAAGGATATTTTTACATTAGCATTCTCTTTAGCATATTTTCCACTGTTAACATTGTTTATTATCTTTAATTTGCAGCTGAGCACAATTCTAAATGCAATGAGCACCATCTACAGTACTGGAAA
>CAUYPK010171478.1:0-62333 GCA_963574355.1 Loris lydekkerianus
GGAGAGACAGGCAGACAGACCCAGACATGCTGACACAGATACGTAGAGGGGATGGTAGGTGGAGAGACAGGCAGACAGACCCAGGCATGCTGATACAGACACGTAGAGGGGATGGTAGGTGGAGAGACAGGCAGACAGACCCAGACATGCTGACACAGACACGTAGAGGGGATGGTAGGTGGAGAGACAGGCAGACAGACCCAGACATGCTGACACAGATACGTAGAGGGGATGGTAGGTGGAGAGACAGGCAGACAGACCCAGGCATGCTGATACAGACACGTAGAGGGGATGGTAGGTGGAGAGACAGGGACACAGACCCAGACACACATGTACCAGTAGACCAGCCGGCTGGCTCTTGGCTCTGCGTGCGTCCCTCCCCCCCCCCCACACACACACACATACCTTATCACCATTGAGTGATCTCAGTGCCTGTGCCCTGGCCTCCCTGAGTCCATTTCCCCCATCTGCACATTTCTGACCTAGCCCACACTGGCTCCTGCCCCTTCATCTACAGAACTCGCTGTCAAGGTGGCCCCATGAGCTCTAAATTTCAAATCCTGGGACTCCTTTCATGTCCACAGGAATGGCCCCTCCTGCAGGAGCCCTGGCCCTCCTCCTCCCACCTGCTTCTCCACTTGCTGGCTTTTGTGAGTAAGTTTGGGGTGATCTGTTCACACACAGAAGGTGGCTGACAGTTGGTTTATAGCCCTGGTAGCTACTGATGCTTTTCCTTTGCATTTTTATCTCTATTTCTTCTTCTGTGATAAATACAGATTCACATGAAGTTGTAGGAAAAAGCATTGCATGATCTCAGCACCCTTTACTACCGTGATTCCCCCTCAGCGATAAATATCTTGCACAGATGTATAAACAATGTACACCATGTAACATGTCCCTAATTAAATGTAACAAGCTGCTGATAACCGTGCAGTCAAGATGCAGAATGTCTCCACCGCCAGGGTCCCTGGACTGCCTGCGACTGCCACCTCCAGTCCCCTCGATTCCCAGGCCTTCCTTGTCCGCCGCCCACGGAGAACCCGCCCCCCGTTTGCACACCTCTGTCAGTTCCAGGATGTTGTATGAATTGAATCATGGAGTAGGTAACCTTTGGAGCTCGGCTTTTTTCACTTGCGTATCTTTGGAGGTTCATCCCGACTATCTCCTACGTCAGGGGTTTGTTCCTTTTTGCTGCAGGGCAGCCTCAGTGGTGTGGCGGGATGCGGAGGCCAAGTGGAGCACGAAGGCTGCCAGGCCAGCCCTCAGCTCTGAGCTGTGATGAACGAAGCAGCGTCAAGGTTCTTGCACAGGTTTCTGCGTGAACGTAAATGCGGGAGATGAACTGCTGGTCGATGGTGGTCACCGGCTTAGGCTTAGTTTTCCAGACAGGCTGTACCACGGTCCCCTCCTGCCGGCGGTGTGCAAGTGACCTTCGTCCTCTGCATTCTCACCAGCATTGGTGCCCGTCCCACTCTAGTAGGTGTGCAGGGACAGCGCTGTGGCTCCAATGTGCATTTTCCCTGTGTGGTGACTGACGCTGAACATCTCTCCTGTGTTCATTTGTCACCTGCACGTCCTCTTTTGTGAATTACCTTCTCATGTCATTTGCCTGTTTGAGATTTTTCAATGCTCAATTTCCAGATTTCCCTGTATATTCTACACTGGGTGTAACTGGCAAGTACTCCCTCCCGCATTGCAGTTTTCCTCTCATGTGCTTAGTAGGGCCTTTCTTCACGAAGCAGGAGCTTTTCATCTTGATGAGATTCATTTCTTCAGCTTTTTCTACTGTGAATTGTGCTTTTAATGTTAAGTCTGAGAGCTTTCTTTACCTTGTCCTCAGCACTCAGGATTTCCTCGCATCTTTTTTTCTAAAAGTTTATAGTTTCACATTTTACACTTCAGACTATTATCCTTTTATGTAATTTTTACATAAAAAGTGAGAATTAGATCCATGTGTTTTGTATGCTTTTGTTTTTGTGTGTGAATGTACGATCACACCGGCACCGTGTGTTGAAAGGGTATCTTTCTTCTATTAAATTACTTCTGCACTTTTGTCAGAAATGAGCTTAACATCTTTGTGTGGGTTTATTTAGAGATCCCCTGTTCTGTTCCATTGATCTAGGTCTGCCAATACGGCACAGTCTTGCCTAGGAAAATTCTTACCATCAGGGATTGTAAGAGAATGTGAAAGGATGCGATTCACAGAGCAAAAGGCAATCCATGGGATGGGAGAGGATAAACGCAGGTCATGTGTCTGATAAAAGTTAATATCCATAATGTATTTTAAGAATTCCTGCAATTCAGCAACAACAACAAAAATGGGCAATGATCCAGAATAGTTGTTTTGGTTTTTTTTTTCAAAGAAGACACACAAATGGATGATAATCTGATCAAAAGCTGTGCACTCATGACACACAAATCAAAACCATAAGATGCCACCTCTCCCCCATGAGGACGGCTACTATCAAAAACAAGGATGTGGAGACGCTGGGACCCTCGTGTGCTCCTGATGGAAAGCCCGACGATGGAGCTGCTATGGAAAACAGTACGAGTTCCTCAAAAAATTAAAATTGCATCACCATGTGATCCAGGGATCCAATTTCTGGGCGTACATCACCCAAAATCAAAAAATTTTCAAGGAGATATTTGTATAGCATGTTCATCGCAGCACTATTTCCAATAACTAAGAAGCAGAAGCAGCCATCGTCAGAGGCGTGATAAACTGTGGTACATGCAGACCATGGCAGAAGCAGGCCCAACCCCTGCTACGACGTGGATGAAACTTGTGAACGCTGTGTTAGGTGAAATAAGCAGGTCACAGAACAGACAAAGACGGTGATCCCACGAGGCAGCCTGTACAGTCACCAGCAGTCCACCGAAAAACAGTGTATGGAAAATTCCAGAAGTAAACACTTGATAGGTTTTAAATTGTGTGCTGTTTTGAGTAGTGTGATGAAAGTGCACACCGTCGCACCCAGAAAGTAAACCGTCCCTCTACTGGTGTAACTTGTGCCGTTTTGAGCATTCACTGGGGAATTCCCGCTCAGATCATCAGGACACTCTCGTCAAACTCAGAGACAGGAAGGAGGGTGGTGGTTGCCAGGGAGAGGGGAATGGGATTGTTTAAAAGGTGTAGAGTTTTAGTTCTGCAAGACAAAAAGAATTCTGGAGACCAGTCTACAACAGTGCGAATATACTTAGCACAACTGAACTGTGCATTAAAAAAAATTAAGGAGGTAAATGCTACGTTATATGTATTTTGCCACAATTAAAGACAAAAAGAAAATTGGAGAGACTTACTTCTCCCATTTTATTCTTCTTTTCCAAGATTATTTTAGCTATTTTAGTGCCTTTGCCTTTCCATACTATGTACAAATCTTAGAAAAATCTTATTTGTATCTACAAAAAGAAAAAAAAATCTTACTGAGACTGATAGGCATCACATTAAACCTATCTATCATTTGCATAAAACAACATCTTTAAAACACGCCACCTGTTTTAAAGTTCTGCTTCTATCTTCATTATTTTCTTCCTTCTGTTTGCTATGGGTTCATTTTGCTCTTCTGTTTTTAAGTTCGTAAGGTGAGAGTTTGGATTATTGATTTGAGACTTTTCCTGGTTTATAACACATGCGTTAAAGGTTGTAAATGTCCCTCTGCTCACTGCTGTGACTCTGTCCCATAAATACATTTTCATTTTCATTCAGTTCCAAGGATTTTTCTCTTATTTCCCTTCAGGCTTCCTCCCTGACACACTGATTACCCAGGAGTGTGTTGCTTTGTCTCCTGGTGTTTGGAAACTTGGCCGTTACCGTCCTGTTAGTTGTCTCTAGGGGGACTTCACTGTGGCCACAGGACATAGGGCACAATTTCAGTTCTTTCTAAATTTGTCGAGGTTTAGGTCACAGTGAAGGTTCTGCCCCACTTGGTCTATTTTCACGGACACTGGCAAAGGGCAGTCCTCACGTCTCTCAGTGGTGTCGCCTGTGAGTATCAAGTCGATCGCCTGCTGGTGGGCTGCTAGGTTCTGCCCCACATGGGCTATTTTATGTCTAGCTGTCCTATCAGTTTTCAAGAGAATTTTCCAGCTCTTAATTGTGGATTTTGTTCAAAGCTAGATCTCCATGCCTCCTTGGTGAACTCACCCTCTTATGTCATTATAGAATGTCTCTCTCTGTCTCTGACGCTTTTCTTTGGTCTGAAGTCTACTTTATTTAATTTTAATTTAGCTGTTCCTGCAGTCCCTTGATTAAGGTTTGCATGATATATTTTTTTCCATCCTTTTACTTGAAATCTGCCTATAACATTGTCTTTGAAATGAGTTTCTGATAGACAGCACATAGTTGGGTCATGCTCTTTAATCCACCCTACCACCCTCTGTATCTTAAGCAATGCATTTAAATCGCTTACACATTAATATCATTATTGATATTTTAGGACTTAAGTCTACTAATTTAATTCTTGTTTTCTATTTATTCTGCACTCCCCCTTTCTTGGGTTATGGGGGAGATACTTTTTACTCCCTTCCTATAGGTTATGTGAACAATTTTTACAATTCTATTTTGATTTATTTGTAGTTTTTTTTTTAATTAAAGGTATAGTTTAATCAGGGAATAGTTCTTCAGTATTTATACTTAATTTCCTCTGACAATCCCACAGGGGAAAAAAATCATTCACTGTTAGCTGTGTTTAGCTAAGACAAAATTAAAAATCAAAACACCCAAAAATGTATAAAATATTTTACATGAAGTATTCTTTTGGTAAGTGTACCTCTCCGATAGTGTCTTTGGTGTTTGCTGTAGGTTATACCATGTAGATGCAGATAAAAATTCTCACAGATGAGCTGTGCCTGTGGCTTAAAGGGTAGGGCACCAGCCCCATATGCTGGAGGTGGTGGGTTTGAACCCAGCCCCAGGCAGAAACTGCAAAAAAATAAAAAATTCTCACAGATGACTGGTGTCCTCTGGTTACCAGTTGGAGTGAAGTATAAACATGTTACCTCTCTTTAAGACCTTTCCTCTCTCTGTGTGAAATTGTATGAATATTTTCTCTGCACATATTTAGAACCACATGGAACAGTTTTTGCTTCAACCGTCCAATGGTATTTATAAGACTCAAGAAGAAAAAGGAAGCCCAACAGTATTGAGCCGTATTTCTGTTTATTATATTCCCCTCTGTTCCTTACGTTTTCAGGTTTGTGTCTCCTCATTTCCTTTCTGTTTTGAGAGCTCCCTTTCCTCATTCTGCTGGAGTAGATCTGCCGGTGACAAATTCTTTTAGATTTCCTTCCTCTGCCGACGTCTTCATCCCCCTTTGCTTTTGAAGGATACTTTCACGTGTATAGGACTTTGGGGTGACAGTGCTTTCCTTTTAGCAGCTGAAACATGTTGTCTCATTCCCTTCAGGCCTCCGTGGTTCCTGATGAAGAATCCGCCGCCGTCCGCCCTGCTTTTCCTTCCCGGGTTGGGTGTCTTTTTTCTCTGGCTGCTTTCAGAAATGTTTGCTTTGTCCTTGCCATTCAGAAGTTTAATTATGATGTATCTTGGCGTGGATTTCCACATGTTTACATCGTTTGAGATTCTTTCAGCTTCTTGAGCCTGCGAGTTTATGTTTCCTGCCAATTTCTGTCATTTTCAGCCGTTATTTTCTCAAGTGCTTTTCAGCCCCTCCTTCCTTTACTGCTCCTTCAGGGGCAAAATGGCACAGATTTAGGCTTTTGTTATAATCCCGCGTCCCCAGGCTCTGCTCCAGCCTTCTCCCGGGGCTTTCTCTGTGTTGTCCTGAGGGCTAATCCACCCTCTGTCTTCCAGTTCACTGATCCTTTCCACTCTACGACCAAGCCTATTCACTGTGCTGCTTTAAAAACTGCAATTATATCTTTCAGTTCTAAAATGTCTACTTGTTCTTGTCTTGATTTCTCTGTCGCTTTTGCTGGGGCCTTCCATTTTTTCGTTTAAGCATGTTCGTGACTGCGTGTTGAAGCATTTTCATCATGGCCGCTCCAGAACCCTGTGTCAGGCGGTTCCTGCGTCTCCACATCTCAGTATCGGCGTCCAGTGATCCCATACTTCACAATCTCCCTGATTCTTGAAAGATGAGTGATAGTCTGTTGAACCCTGGACATTTTTTGTGTTATGTTATGAGACTCTGAGTCTTAGGCCTTCTGTTTTAGCTATAGGGTTGGCGTGCTGGTGACAAATTACTTTTTGTTTCCTCTTGACACTGCTCCAGGAGGAAAAGTAAAGGGACACCATTCTCCCTGATTTTATTTTTGTTTTTGTTCTTTTGTCTTTATTAATGTCAAGCAAAGTCCTCCCTTGACACCTCAGGTGGGGAGGGTTCTATTGACGTAGTGGTGGGTGGGGACATCACTGCTGGATAGAGGTGACAGTCCTTACCTTTCCCCAGGACTCCTCAGACACCTGCCCAGTGGGGAGCAGGAGGGAGGCCCCTGACATGACTGTTGTCACAGGATTTTCAATGGCCTTGTCGGAGTAGAGTGCTGATTATCTAAAATGTTTCTGTCTTGATAAGGTGCCACTTTCCTTGTCTTTTGTTTACAACAGCAGTTCTCAATCTGTGGGTCGTGACCCACAGGAACTGTATTAAAGGGCCATGACATTAGGAAGGTTGGGAACCACTGGTCTAGAAAGAGCCAACTTTGGGGTTATTTTGGGGGGTCTTTTGCATCCACTGGCATTTCCAAGTTACTGGTTTCCTCAGCTCCAAGTCCAGGGACTATGAAGCCCTAAGAAAACCCAGGGAGCTCGTCAGCTTGCTCTGGCCACCTTCTCTCTCCCTGTAGAGCCTCCTGAAGTTTGTTCTCTATACCACGTCCAGGGGGATTCATTGTACTTAGCAGGAGGGGTCAGGAAAGGTGTTTCGTCTTCCTGGAAGGATAAGTTCTTACTGATTTTTCAACATTTGTAAATTTTTATAAATTCTCTCACTGTTTTTGGGGGTGGGTAATAGTTTTTCTTTTCCTTTTAGGAGGATTTTCTCTCTCTCTCTCTCTCTTTTTTTTTTTTTTTTTATAGAGACAGAGTCTCACTTTATGGCCCTTTGGTAGAGTGCCGTGGCATCACACAGCTCACAGCAACCTCCAGCTCCTGGGCTTAAGAGATTCTCTTGCCTCAGCCTCCCGAGTAGCTGGGACTATAGGCGCCCACCACAACGCCCAGCTATTTTTTGTTGTTGTTGCAGTTTGGCTGAGGCTGGGTTTGAACCCGCCACCCTCGGCATATGGGGCCAGCGCCCTACTCACTGAGCCACAGGTGCCACCCGGGGCGGGGGGGATTTTCAAGATGCATAATTTTATAATTTGCAAAAAGAGATGGTTTTATTTTTTCCTCTATTTTTGCACGGCCTCTACCTCTGACTGCTAACCCTGTCTGATTACATCGCCTCGTAGTTCTACCAGCAGGGTGGATGGTGGTCTCCTGTTATCTTCCTGTCCTTAGCAGATACAAAAGGGTGTTTATGTCTGCCCCTAAGTGGTGTGACCACTTTTAGATATGTCAACTGCTAATTTTAATCATGTGTTTTTAACAAGAATGTGTTTAATTATGTAAAATATCTCTTTTGTTTGTGAAATGATCAGATGATATTTCTGCTTAGCTATATTCGTTTGATGGATGACATTAATATATTTTCTAATATTGAGCCATTTTCCTGTTCCTGGCAAAATGAACACTTGGTCATGATCCATTATTTTGTTACATTCTGTTTGCTTCTGTTTAACTATCTTTGACCTAAGATTTTTGTGCATCTATGTTCATAAGTGAAACTGGACAGTACTTTTGATTTTTGGTATAATAGAAGATCTGTCACATTATAGGTGTTTTACCTGTTTCATGGAAAGAATTTGGTGTTTTCCATCTTTCCCTGTCTTCTAGAATTATCTAGGTAGCATTGCTATTAATTGATCTAATTAAAACGTGGTGTGTTTCCCCTACGGATATGGGGCTTTGAAGAAGCCAGTGCTCTGTAACCACTTCCTCTTTCTTTAATGGCACTGAGGCTGTTTAGATTTTCTATCTTTAATGAGGTCAATTTTAGTACTTTTTGCTATTCTAAAAAATCATTCTATCTTGGTTTTAACTTTATTTTCATACAATTTTACAACATAATCACATGATTTTAAATATAAATTCTTCTGGAATTGATGCCTATTTGCATTTTTTCACTTCTAATGTTGTATATTTGTGCTTTCCATATCCCAGCTTCACCAGAAGGTTTTTGGAGACGGACTCATGTTTGTCTATGAACGGATTTGGGCCGTGTTTACTAGTTACTTCTACTGCTTTCCTTTCTAATTCATTAAAACTCCTAGTACTTTTATTACTTCTGTATTCTGTTTTCCTTTGGTTGACTTTGTTGTTTTTTTCCAAGCTTTTTGTATTAGATTTTAATTCATTTCTTTTTCTTTTTTTCATTTTTTAATTATGCTCATTTTTATTTAGGTCTGAAATTACTCTTTTATAAAAGCTTTGAATATATTCTATAGATTCTTACATTGTTGGTGTGCATCATTCGTTTTATGAAATTCTGTAGTTTCATTGTTTATTTTGCTTTTGTTCCAAGAGTTGTTTAACAGCACGTTTTGTGGGCAAGGCTTTTGTTAATGCTGTAATTAACTTTTAGTTTTACTGCTTGTGGGAAAAGAATGCTGATTGTATTATCTGTACGCTTTGCATTTAATAAGATTCTCTTTGTGGCATAAAATACGGTCAATTTGGGAGATGTTTCATGTACTTTTAAAAAGAGGATATTTCCCCAATTATCAGAGTTCAGAGTTCAATGTGTATCTGTAGGATCTGCCTCATTGGTGGCGTTGCTGAAGTCCCCTGTCTCCTCACTAACGCTTTGCCTTGCACTGAGGGTGGCGCGGGGAATTCTGTTGTGAGTGTATTTCTTCTGTTTCTCCTGGTACCTCCTGTGATTCCACTCTTTGGACGTGACTCTGATTATGTATATTACATATGTAATTATTGCTATACATACACACACATATATGTTAATAATTGTGATAGCTTCACCGTGGATTGTAGCCTTAGCATTATAAAAATGCCTCGTCTCAAACCTCTTTCAGAGCTGTGGGTATAACAGCTGCCTTGTCAGAGAGCGCGGATGCTATACCTGCTTTCTTTTTGTTTACATATCTTAATTTGTACTTTCCTTTTTATCTTTCTTAATTTCTTTATTTTAGGAGGGGCTCAAGTGCAGTCATGGTGTTGGATCTCACTTCGTTAGCCATTCTGAAATCCATCTTCTTTTATTTGCACTGAGTCCATCGTTTAGTGTATTAGTAATCAGTGTTCTCATCATCATCGTCTCCATTCTGTCACAGTTACACGACACACACAGACACTACATGTGACATCACACACAGACGCACATTCGCTCACTGTGTCGTGCGTGTAACTTGCTCTTTCTAGTTGCCTTTTCTCTTTCTTTGATGCATCTTCAGATGTACAGAAGGGCTTGAATTTCTATTTGAATTGACACTTGTGCACTGATCTTTGGGCCAGCGTTATCCTCTCTTCCCAGACGCTGGTGCCCACTTACCTGCTGTCTATGCTAACTATTTCTTTGGGTGCTGGCACCCACTTTAACTAGTCCTCTGGTACCTGGTACTCCACGCTAACTAGGCCTCTTAAGGCCCAGAACTCTGTGCTACTTCTTTGAGTGCCTGGTATCCCATGTAGGTTCGCTGGTGTATGGTACTACATGCTAACTAGTTCTCTGGTATCTGGTACTACATGCTAACTAGTCTTCTCAGTCCCTAGAAGTCTGTGCTATTTCTTTGAATGCCTGGAACCCATGCTAACTAGTCCTCTGGTACCTGGTACCCCATACAAACTAGTCCCCTGGCACCCCATGCTAACTAGTCCCCTGCTGCCTAGTACCTCATGCTAACTAGTCCTCTGGTACCTGGTACCCCATGCCAACTAGTCCCATGCTGCCTGGTACCCCATGCTAACTAGTCCTCTGGTACCTGGTACCCCATGCTAACTAGTCCCATGCTGCCTGGTACCCCATGCTAACTAGTCCCCTGGTACCCCATGCTAACTAGTCCTCTGGTACCTGGTACCCCATGCTAACTAGTCCCCTGGTACCCCATGCTAACTAGTCCCCTGGTACCTGGTATCCCATGCTAACTAGTCCTCTGGTACCCCATGCTAACTAGTCCCCTGGTATCCCATGCTAACTAGTCCCCTGGTACCTGGTACCCCATGCTAACTAGTCCCCTGGTACCCCATGCTAACTAGTCCTCTGGTACCTGGTACCCCATGCTAACTAGTCCCCTGGTACCCCATGCTAACTAGTCCTCTGGTACCTGGTACCCCATGCTAACTGTCCATCCTTATCCCACTGATTTTCTATCATTTTTTGTTGCTTTGGTTCGCATGACACAGAGTAAATACTGACACCAATACTTAAAACAAAATGAAACTTCCTCAATTAAAAGAAAACTTAACTATTGGAAAGGTCACAGTCCACGTTTGAGAAACGCAGCCACAATGACCAACACAGAAGCACACTCTGGTACCAACTACTGGGTTTAGACGCAAGTCTTTGGCCATTAATGTAAAAAGACCGGGAATCTTAAAGAGGAAAGAAAACCAGATTCTCATCTCACTTTCTGACTCGTCTTTATATCAGAAGAAAATGGACAATTAAGCCCCCAAACTCATCCCAGGGAAAGTGCTACAGACCTCGCTGCTGAGTATCACCGGGGCCACCTGGGACCTGCTCCACCGGGAAGCTGGGCACCCGCCCAGCGCCTCGCCCACCCTTTAAAGCCTTTTTGTAGGATGAGTTCATGAACTCAATTGTCCAACCTTGTATTTAGAGAGATTCAATGGAAAATAATGCGCCATCTTCTTTCCCAGCTTTCTGTATTATTACTTTCAAACATTTTGATGTCTTTATGAATTTTCATTCTTTTTAAAATACTCTTTCCTTGTGTTTTATATTTCTCTGGTGACATTATTTATCACGGTTATTCACTCTTACCTTCCTTCTAACATCATCTCTTTTTTCTGAAATGATGTTTTTCTTTTCATTATTTTCTAAGTTTTGTGAGCTCTATTTATCTTTATTCAGTCATCTCCTTTTTGTGTTGTTTTAATTCTGATACACTCTTTTTTTAACAAGTTCCCTTGTTTGTTAAAAACAAAATTAGATTGTTTTGAAATTGTGAGGTTTTCCATTTTTGTGACTGCATCTTTCCTTTGGGTTTTATTGCCAGCAGCAACATTATTATGCCAATTGTGTTCTTTTTGTTGTTGTTCTTATACTAACTTTGCGTATAATTCAACCACAAGCGTGTTCCTAGTAATGTTTAAGTGAGATTATTTCCCATAACCAGGGAAGAGTGAACCAGAATTGCTTTTGAACTTCCCAAATCTGTGGCTGCCTCTTCTGATATAAACATGAGCATTCAAAATGTGGCCCTTGTTCTCCCAGAATCCAGCCTTCCCTTCCCCCTCCACTGCCTGTATCTGGACCTTGTCTTTCATTCCCCCTGGGCCTGCCTTAGTGAATTGGGGCTGCTGTAACCTGATACGACAGACCAGGGGGCTTATGCAACAGACAGTCATTGTTCACCGGGCTGGGAAACCCGAAATCAAGATGCCGCCATGGACGCCACCTTCTTGCTGTGTACACACATTGGAGAGAGGGGAACACACTAGTCTTGCCATCTCCTTACTAATCCCATTATGACCTCATCATCTAAATCTGATCATCTTGCAAAAGTCCCTCCCCCAACGCTGTCACAGGGGACATATGGATGGGGTGGCCACTCCATTCAGTTCATAGCAAGGTGCTTCCTGCTCAGTTCAGTTCACCTTCCCTAGGTCCTAGTGAGCTCTGGGGACTTTGGCAAAATACCACAGACAGGTGGCTTGAACATAGCCACTGATTTTTCACACCTCTGAAAGCTGAGACTTCTGAGATTAACGTGTGGGAAGATTGAGTGGGCAGGAGGGCCAGGTCCTGGTGGCCCACAGTGGACGGCTTGCCATGTCTGCACACGGTGGGGAAAGGGCTAGAGGCCAGGCTCCGTGGTTCACACCTGTAATCCCAGCATTCTGGGAGGCTGATGTGAGAGGATCCCTGGAGCTCAGGAGTGGGAGACCAGCCTGAGAAAGAGCCAGACCCCAAAAGAGCTAGAAAGAGCTAGAAAAACTAGCTGGGTGTCCTATCAGGAGCCTGTAGTCCCAGCTACTCAGGGGGCTGAGGCAGCAGGATGGTTTGACCCAGCAGACAGAGGTTGCTGTGAGCTATAGTGATGCCAGGACAGTAGCCTGGGTGACAGAGTTGAGACTATCTTATGAAAAGAAAAGGGCAGTAGAGCTCTTAGGGCCTCTTCATAAAGACACTAACCCTCCGTGAGGGCTTCACACTCATGACTTAATCACCTTCTGAATTCCACACCTCCTAATTCCATCACTGGGAAGATTAGGAGGTCTGCACATGAATTTGGAGGGCACACACCTTCAAAGCAGGCACCCTACCCAGCAGTGTCCCCATTGTGGAGCCATCTTAGACCTGGGCAGGACGGACCACAGCCCTGCGAAGTCCCTGAGGGCATGAGGATGTGCCACCGAGAGCCACTGTTCAAGCCGCTGCCCACAGCCCTTGGTCTCTGCCCACCACCGGGAACAGCTATCACATTAGCCCACAGGGCTGCTGCATGAAGACTTTGAAAATCTGTGACACGTAACAGGCCCCCGGCCGGAGTCACACGTCACTGGGGTTGCAACACAGCTGTGATTAGGATTTTGACCGTGGAACCTCTATAAATGCAGACTTACCAAAGATATACTATGGAAGGATCACCAGGCAGGGCAGCCTTCATCTAGATGAAGGGATGGCGAAGGCCACACTATTCGGCCTGCTGACTGCCAGTCCACAGGGGTGTCCAGCAAGCCCGCCCCGAGCATGAGACAGGCATCGGCTGAGCTTGGCGCCACAGCAGGCAGGAAGGGAAACAGGAAAGCTCATGATATGATTGCAAACAGTAGCCGAGTACAAAAGCATCTATAAAACAAACAATGCTAAGGTGGGAGGCTCCTCACGCCGGGTGCAGGCAGGCACTGGGGATCCTGAGATAACTATGTGACCCTTCACACCGAGTGTCCCCTGGGCACCAGGCTCCTGCCACATCCCTTCCTCACCCAGCTGAGTCCTGAACCCTGAGCTTACAATGGCAGGTACTGGGTTGCTCATGCCACATGTGGACCTGAGGCAGAGAGGCGACACGGCCTGGCTGAGCTGGGATCGGAACCCCAGACTCACTCTCTGACGCACTTCAATGCACTGACCTGCCACTCACTCTCCCTGTAATGATGACTACTCACCTGTTTGTATTCATGTCAACAGAAGATGAATTGAGCACCTACTATGTGCCAGCACTAGGTCCTGGGAGCTGACTTTCATCTCAGAGAAACACACAAAGCAGTTTAGCCAGTAAATATCATGAGAGGGTGACAGATACCATCAGAGGGTGGTGAAGTACATTAAAGACACATGAGGCAGGAGCCAGGGCTCTGCTGCCCCAGTGACCACAACTGGGCTGCGAGGTGGCCCACATGGAGGGCGCCGGGTCTCTGGAGCCCCCAGTGACCACGACTGGGCTGCGAGTGGCCCACGTGGAGGGCCCCGGGGCAGAGGACACAGCAAGAGCTGCTTTGCATTACTTTGCTTTTCCTTCCTAGTTTCGTGTGCTATGGCCTTGGGTGAATTACATAAAATGTCATTCCTTCAAGCTATCTCATTGCAAACATTTGAACTTGGCACCAGCAATTTTTTTATTCATAGTTGCAGATAGGAGCGAGCTAGCGTGTTAATCCAAATCCGTTACCAGGGGAAATGGTAACTTTAGTGCATGCATTCAAAACGCTGTGCACTGTACCATCTGCACGTCTGCTAGCCCAGCTTCCCAGGAGAAACCTACCACTAGGATTACGCATATACAGAGAGAAAGAGATTTATTTTAAGGAATTGGCTCTCCAGATCGTGGGGGACTGGCAGGTATGCAGGCTGCAGAGCCGAGGGTGGGTGGCGGGATGGAGGTTCCTGTAGGAGTCGCTTGCAGCCTCGAGTAGGAGGCAGTGAGGATTCCTGCCTTCACCCTCCTCCTGGGGGACTGCAGTATTTTATTCTCAAGGTCTTCCACTGACCGGACAAGGCCCACCCTCCCACCAAGAGTCATTCACCCCACTCCAAGTCTACTGATATAAAGGTTAATCACACTTCTAAAATGCCTTCCCAGCAACATCTAAGTCAGCGTGGGACCAAACCTCTGGGCACCACAGCCTAGCCAAGTTGACACATAATATTAACCATCATAGCACTCGGAAGTGAATGCCGTCTGCGACCATGGTGGCCTTCTAAGACCAGGGTGCATGTGATGTCAGCAAGGAGAGAGGGAGCTCACCTGTTTAACCTTTTACCAAGTCATCTTTCCCCCAGGTGACCTGCAAGGTCAGGTCTGTGATGAAGGAGCTGGTATTTGAAGATGACAGTGACTTTATTGTTAACTGACTGTCCCTACGCGAGCCACACTGGATGGGGTTGGCCACGTCCCAGGCTCTGCAGCAGGCGTGGGGGGCCTGCACTTAGCAGCAGAGGAGCGGGAGGAGGTGATACCCATCTTGAATGTCACAGTGATTTATAGACTATATTTCCTGGGGAAAGTGCAAAGATTTATTTCCAGGAGACAGGCCGTTTGTAAACACGCAGCTCACAGGTTCAGCTGTGTGGGTCACTGAGCCCACAGAGGCATCTGCCTGTCCCCAGGGAAAGAAACACCAGCAGGCCTTGAAGGCAGAGCACATGCTCGGGGCCGCAGACAGCGTCCTGGGAATAAGGCCTCCTTCTCCCTGTCTCCCCAGGGGGAGCCAGGATTAGACGGACGAGCACTGCTCCATGCCACCTTGCTGGACGGAAAATGGAAAGATGACTAGTATCTAGGTGACGTGCTAATAGCTTGATTTAATCTTTCTACAAAGTAGACACGTATCAGAATGTCACATGTTCCCCACAAATATATACAGTCATTATTTCTCAATTAAAAATAAAAGGTTTTAAACTTTTTAAAAAGTGATAGATGATGAAAAGAGCTTACCAGAAAGATAAAAAAAAAATCAATTTGTACGCACATACTAATGTAGCTGACAAATCAATAAAGCAAATAACCAAGATGAAGCAAGAAGCTAACACACCTGCAATCAACCAGGGAAACATTGATGCTCCGTCCTGGTCGTGGACACCTGGGCTGGAAATCACCCCACGTGAAGCTGGGACTCAGGAAGGACTCGGGGAGGATGCGGGAGTCGTCCTCTCAGCCCTGCTGCCAGGAGAAAACTCTACCTGAATATTCAAGACCCTTTCCAGTCCTCAAATAGGCCCTTACAGAGTCCCGTGGTGGAGATCAAACCTGTATGAGCCCATCACTGAGATTCACACGACCACAGAAACAACAGTCCAGACAGGTGGTCACTCTCAGCAGCAACAGAACACCAGGAGAAAAGGACAAGGTCAGACTTCACACACCTGGGCCACTGTGCCCAAAATGTAAAATAAAGCCTAAATGGTAAAGGGGAAAATGTGAGGGAATGAAAGACCTAAGTGAAGATCAAAAAAACTGGCCGGCAATAAATGGCCAGATTCACCAAAGAACGAAATGGCACTTCAGTGGCTGGGAAGCATAACCCCCAGCACTAGTCAGCCGTCCTGATGGGAGTCTGGGATTCATGCTTCACCACAGCGTGGACACATGACAGAGAAACTCAGGTGCCAGCAGGGTCTGTCTGCCTCTCAGGATTTGGGGGCACGTTCTTCAAGCCCATTGTCCTGGCTGCCTGTCTGCACTCACACTCACCTGCCTGGTGGGACCTTCACGCTGCCTGCGACTCGCCAAGGCACAAGCCTCCACCAGTTCCTGCTCAGACACATTCACGGCCAAGCAAGCCGGGAATATGTGACCCCTATGGCATCAGGAGTGACATACTGGGTGACTGGGGTTGGTGGCTTCTGCTGCTCCGGCCTGAATTCTGCTGTGCCTCCTCCTCCCACCACAATAAGACACCAAATCCCTTTCCCATCATCTCACCCCATAATCAATCCTGCTCATACCTGGCCCCAGGGAGTCCTATTTCCCCCCCCCCCCAGGCTTCTAGAAGCTTCTTCTGAGCAACAACAGATCACCTCTTAGCTCCACTGGGATGAATTTTGGGGCTATACAGAAGAAAACTTTTCTGCCCCGGTGAATGCAGGTGCTTCTCGGGCCATGGCACACCCTCGCCTGGCACGACTGTGCTTGTCCGTCTGTCCCCAACAAGCTGGGGGCCAGGCGCATAGCCTGAGGCTGCCCAGTGCAGGGTAATGGTGGGGGGCGAAGGAGGCCTGGCATCTCTGGCCAGCAGCTGTGGGGCTGCCCCCATGAACTGCGGCCCAGATGTCCTCACAGCCTGCAGGCAGGCTACGGTTAATGCCAGGATGGACCTGCAGGCACACCCACTGCAGCCAGGCTATGGTTAATGCCAGGCTCCCTCTGGCACCGAAGCCTCAGCTTGCAGTCGATAATGTGTACGTAAAGTAGTTGCTTTTAAAACTTTGTATGTGCCCCACTTACTAACGGCAATCCTTTTGAAATTACAAGATGTGATGTGCACCTGCCTACAATTTTTATAGCCTCTTTCTTCCCCCAAGTAAAGAACAGAAAATACTCAAAAATGAACTTTTCTTTTCTTCCAAAATGGGGGCCGTAGGCTGGGCATGGTAGTGCCCTGTGGTCCCAGCTACACAGGAGGCTGAAGTGGGAGGATTGTTAGAGCCCAGGAGGTCGAGGCTGAAGTGAGTTGTGATCTTGCCCCGGCCCTCCAGCCTCAGCAACAAAAAAGAGCGAGGAGTCCTGCATTCTCCTCCCTCCTGGTTTTCCACTTGCCCTAACCTGCCCCATCTCTCCCCACTTTGCCACCTGAGCATCTTTCTAAACAGAGCCTACAGTGTCCAGTCCTTGGCCAACTCCACAGTGGCCATGACACTCACTAAAGCTCACACCGTTAGCAGCAATGTGCTGGCCCTGCCCTCTCCATCTCTCCTGCTTGTTTTCTGGACCTCCATGTCCCAGGTTCATCCACTCTCTCCATGGGCCTCCACTGATCAGGCTGTGCACCACGGATCTGCACCACGCCCTGAAGCTGACCTGCTTGGGCCCCACCTCAGTGCCTCCAAATCCCACAGGCTCTGCCAAGCTCCTGAATCCATCTGACAGCTTTTCCCCAAACACCACTCTCCTGTTTCCCTGTCACCCACCCTGGGGCTCCTTCATGCAGGCCCCCACCAGCCTCTGGTCTACCAGACAGACCTACCATGTCTATTCCAGGACCTCCAACATAACAGGACTATATCAGGTGGGATTAGGGCAGGTGGTGACCCAGGGCTCACATTGCAGAGAGGTTTTTTTGTTCTTTTTGTTTGTTTCTTTCTTCTGTAGAAAAGTCTGGAGATCGCAGGTGGGGGCTAGTCTCTCCACGACACCATCACATGGGTCCATCATCCAGTTCACCTGTGGTCACCAGCTGCAGAGGTCACACCCCCTGTCCCATGAAGCAGGAAGGAGGGAGAAAATGGTGGGGGGGCCGGTCCCACATAGCCCTGGGGCTGGCCTGAGGCCCCCTTGCCCAGGTCCCTGCCTATTTCTCTTTAGCCACACCTTCCCAAAGGAGCTGGCAGTGGAAGTCCTGGGGTACGGCATCCTGCTGAGGAAGAGGGGTGAAGGGCCTGGGGGTGCATGCCTCATGGTCTCTGCACAGCTTCCCTGAGTGGCCTTCTGACCACCAACCTGTCTGCCTCTCCTCTGAGGTTCCCCAGCTCTGCCCAAAGCTCCGGGAGCTTCCTGCCTTCCCTCCCTTCTCCCCCATCCCATTTCTGTCTTCTACCCTAGAGCCTGCCTGCTCATCCTCCTCTGTGGGGACAGACCCAGGAGTCGGGGGGGTGGGGGTGGGGGTGCAGGCTCCAGAGCAGCTGCAGGGAATTCTCTGAATACTGTTGGATTTGCCCAGGAGCACTGGGTCCAGCTACAACAGCATTTGCGGGGGACAGGCGTGATCGGAAGCTCCAGGGAAAGTTGAGGATATGCTCCAGTTGGGAAGGAACTCAGGGTGACCCGCTCAATCCTGCAGAGGGAACACAGAGAGAACATTTCCGGGGGCACTGAGATGGGAGGAGGGAAAGAATCCCTCCCATCCCAGAGACGGTTGAGGTCTAAGTCCTCAAAAACATGTTGCCTTCCTGAGGGTGTGAGAGACAGGACTGTCCCCCCACATGGCTGAATACTGCAGGGAGTGGCTCTCTGTGCCTGGGGCTGAAGGGACAAGAGACCAAGAGGCCGTGGAGGTAAAGGAGGAGAAGAGTCCTGGGGGCCTCCTGGAGGAGGATGCAAAGTTCCTGCCTGGGTCTGGGGACGCCTGTGGAGCCTGCGGAGAAGATTCCATGGAGAAAGTGCCTTTCGGTGTCTAGGCCTCACAGGCTTCACCAGGTCAGAGTGGAGAAGACCTTTCTGACCGAGGGAGGTGGGTGGGAAGGGGTGGTGTCCCCACTGACAGGACAATGGAGTGGTCTGATAGACACAGCCATGAGTGGAAAAGATTCCATGTGCCTCAGACACCCCTTCCAGGATCTTGGCATGCACGGGCAGGACCCAGGCTCAGGGTGCCTGGGAAAGAGGGCACCTGGGCTCCACAGGGCCAGCCCAGCCTGAAGCTGCCCTCGCCCACCTGGGTGCCCAGAGCCCAGGCTGCTGTGCAGAAACCCACAGGGTCACTGGGCCTGGGTCTCCCCTCGCCCCACACACGGCACCTGCAGAGAAGCCTGCACGGGTAAAAAGATACAAACACACATGACTATGTCGGCTACACATGCTCACACACGTTTACACACAGTGTAACACGAACGTTCCCACACGCACAGGCTAACACATATTCACACTCAGGTGCACACTCAAACACACTCATGCACATACACACACACACACAGGTGTGTCCACGCTCCCATATCATGCTTGGGCTTCCTGTGGGACGGCGGCTACACCAGCCCCTCGGCACCCGCCAGTCTGGTGGTGCTGCCAGTCGCCAACATTCGTCAGGCCCAGTTCTGTCTTTCTGCGAATAAAAGCCCCATCTTTCTTGCCTCTCAAGTCTGTCTCACAGATACATGCCCGCCTGCGCCCCGTCGTGGAAGCCAGGGCACACCTCTAATTTGCACGCCACCCCACTGGTGCTTGAGCTGGACTGGAGTGGGGACTGTGATGACTCAGGGCATGTGGCAGCGCACACACCACACACACATACCACACACACACTCACACCCTCCCCGCACACTCATGCCACATACATACCACACTCACACACACACACTCACACCCTCCTCGCACACTCATACCACATACTACCACACTCACACACACACACTCACACCCTCCTCACACACTCATACCACATACATATCACACTCACACACACACTCACACCCTCCCCGCACACTCATGCCACATACATACCACACTCACACACACACTCACACCCTCCTCGCACATTCATACCACATACATATCACACTCACACACATACACACTCACACCCTCCCTGCACACTCATACCACATACATATCACACTCACACACTCACACCCTCCCCGCACACTCATACCACATACATATCACATTCACACACATACACACTCACACCCTCCCTGCACACTCATATCACATATATACCACACACACACTCACACCTTCCCCACACACTCTTTCCACATACATATCACACACACACCACACACACACTCACACCCTCCCCGCACACTCATACCACATACATATTACACTCACACACATACACACTCACACACATACTCACACCCTCCCTGCACTCATATCACATACATACCACACTCACACACACACTCACACCTTCCCCACACACTCATACCACATACATATCACACTCACACACACACACTCACACCCTCCCTGCACACTCATACCACATACATACCACACTCACACACACACTCTCACACCTTCCTCGCACACTCATACCACATACATATCACACTCACACACATACTCACACCCTCCCTGCACACTCATACCACATACATACCACACTCACACACACACTCACACCTTCCCCCACACACTCATACCACATACATACCACACTCACACACACACACACATACACACTCACACCCTCCCTGCACACTCCCAGAGCATTCAGGCTCATGCTCGTTATAATTGGGGCTGGATAATCAGAACACTCAGCTGTGATAATCCCCCCCACACTTCACGTCAGCCCATCAGACCAGAGGAGCGCCCGGCTGACACACACTCCTGCAGCGCTAGAAAGCATGTGCACGAAGGGGCCTCTCAGAGTGGCCAGGAAGCAGCACTCCCGCAGTGCCCGGCAGCCAGAGGAGCCACAGCAAGAGCCCAGGTCCGCAGCCCAGAGCTGACCTGACCCACGCCGTCCTGACCCATGGGACGTTCCCATCGGCCACCCCTAGCGGCTGAGCAGGTGCCTCTGAGGGTGTGCAGAGGTGGTGAGGCTCCCTCCCAGCTGGCAAGCCTGCAGTCAGGTGAGCTGTACTAACTAAAGCTCATGCAGGTGCAGGTGACAACTCGCTGAGACAAAGGGGAACTTGCAGATTCACAGAAGCACGTCAGCCTGATGCAGACGCCCAGGGTGTCTCTCCAGGTATCATCCCAGGGCACTCGGGAGGGGGTGGGAGCAGCTCCACCCTTTACTGACAAGGGGAGATGGCAGCCTGTAGCGTGAGCTTCCATCCTCTCGATAACACGTTCAGGGGGAAACCAGGGCCGGTCCAAGCCAATGTCTCAATGTGTTTCCTCATTGTGCCCAGGCCTCATGTCCAGCCCTCTGTGGCTGGGGCATGGCTGGTGAGGCAGGACTGAGGGAAGCAGTGGCCAGGGTGACAGTGGCCTCCTTCCCTCCCACGAGCTCATTCTGCCCCCCTGTGGGGGCTTCCAGGGGTGTGTGGTGATTAAATCACATGTCCTTGCTCAGGCCCCACCATACCCTAGTCTCTTTGGCTGCACCTGCCAGGTGTCTCCTCTGCACTCACACACTGTCCTTTGAGGAGGTCATTTTTTACCACCTACAAAACCAAGCCCTGGAAAGCCTGGGGCACTGGCTGTGTGGCAGCCTGTGGAGCATAAGGCAAGGGCAGTGTTGAACCAATGTTCCCTGCAGGACACCCCACTAAGGGAGGGAACTAGTGAGGCAGAAATCCATGGCCACAGGTAATGCCCAGGCTCTCACCTGGAGATGGAAGGACGGGTGGAGAGGCTTTCAGGGGCCACAGGGAGCATGGCAGGGGCTCTGGACAGATGCTCCCACTGCAGCTGCCCAGCGGGCAGAGTGGAGCATTAAGGGTGGGGTGCAGGCCTGGACCCTCCCACAGAGACAGAAGGTGGTCCTCAACCTGGCTTGTGGTGGGTGCAGAGGGGCCAGGGCAGGGCTGGCAGCCCTGTGACAGGCTGGTGGAGGAGAGGACACCAGCAGGGCAGTCAGACAGGTGGCAGGAGACTGACCTCTGGGTGAGCAGAAGGTGGGAGAAGGTTCCACGGTGCTGCAGCATCTGGGTGGCAGTGGAGCAGACTCCCCTCCCCTCCACAGGTCCAATTTCTCGTCAAAACTCAAAGTCCAATTTCTTCACATCTCAGGCCCATCCTGCTCCTGCCTATTTTTATTTCCTGCCCAGAGCAAGCACAGAATTGGTGCCATCAGTGGGTGAGAAATCATTGTGCCTCCAAGGCCTATTTTTCACAGTAACAAGTCATTACTTCTGTGCCTGGAGTCATTTCTCAGGATCCTAATACATTCTTTTATCAATCAATACCTAATTGATGCCTAAAAAGCATGTTCAGAATCAGAGTGGGGCCAACTTTGTCCCTGTTAAGGAGCCTCCCCGGGGAGCATGTCGGTGGAGTGTCCGTGTTCCCAGGGAGCTTCGAGACCTGGCTTCTGGGCCCTCCTGGCTCTCTCTGCCCCTGTAGGTGGCAATCCTGACCTTGGGAAGGGCAGTGATCTGTGCCCACAGGGGGTCTGTGGCCTACCCTGGCCCAGTCGTGGCAAGTACAATGGCCAAAATGCACAGAAAGTTCTATTATTAAACAGGGTCCTCACCTTGGCAGCCACCCATTTGTGGAGGCCTTGGGCAAGTTCACTGTCCACCTAGCCTCAGTCTTTAATTTACAAAATGGCTCCAAAGGGCAGAGCAGGACAGCCTCTGTGAGGTGCTGCCGAGGGACAGTCATGTGAGGAAATGTCCCGTGGGACTGGCTGTCGTTCCCACTTGTCACATCTAGTTATCTGACCATGTTTGTTTTTAACTTAAACCACAAGTGACCTGGAGATCAGCCAATCCCAGAGTCCATCAAAGAGTTCGCTGCTGGTCTGGATCCTAAAGCTGACCCCCGACACTGGTGTGGCCTAGACTGACCCTCAGCCACAGTTTCCTCTTCCGCTGGGTGGGGGATGGAGAGTCCAGGCTTGCAGGCTTCCTAAAGCACTAGAGAGGGTAAAGAGCGTCACCCCCCGGGTCCTCAGGAGGTGCAGGTTACAACAGTCCTCATATCCACCTGTCTCCCCTCCTGTGCACCTGGGCAACCCATGGCCTTGTAGACGCAGCTACCTCCTCCAGAGGATGGCTGTGGCTGGGCCACCTGCTCCAGGCCCTTCTCCTTCCCAGGAGAAGCTCCAAGGACAGAGGTGGTTGGGGCAGAAGAGTGAGCCCTAACGCCCAGCCCTGCTCTCATCATTGCAAACTTCCCAGAGTCATCTGTCTCCTGGACATGCTATCCTGAGCCTGACTCTCTGGGGTGTCCAGAGCAGGCCTACAGCTGTGCAGGTGACTGATTGGGAATGAGGCTGCTGTCCCTGCCTTCCTGGGAGCCAGAATGTTGATTGAACGGCCATTTCACTCTCTCCAACAAGCAAGTAACAGTGTAAACTGGAGCCTAATTTATCAAAAACAGTCGCTTGTGTTCTGCGCGGCCCGTGTTCTCCACTGAAATATAGCCCCTGTCCAGCGCCCAGCCCACGTGCGTGCGATCTCATGATATTTCAGTTTTATGGAGGACATCTCACTGATGAATGTCTCTTACTGAACAATCATTCTGGAATCTATTTTGCCTTCAAAGAGGCTTCTCCTAGAATGGGCTGGGAGGGGGTGGGCCCCGTGTTATATATAAATCTGCTGCCAGGAGCGCCAAGCGGGGGAGGGGCCGAGGCCGCAGGAGACAAGAAGGAAGTGAGTGAATCTGCAGCCAGGCCGTCCTTTCTGTCATTGTCCCCAGGCTGCTGGGAGGGGCGGGAAGGGGGCTCTGAGCCCGGCAGCTCAGAGAGACACCCAGCTCACTCACCACCTGCTGCTGCTCAGGGCAGGCAGCCCCACTCCACCCTCCGGGAGCCTCAGCATCTCACAGCACCACTACTTCTGGGGATGACTGCTTCTCACGTTCCACCTTCATTACCTCCCAGGTAGGTTTGGGATGTGAGGCTGAGCTGTACCCCAGTTACAGGGTGACCGTGCCATGTTGCTGGGGACCCCAAGAGACAGTGAGACCCTTCCTTCCAAGCACAATGAGCTTTCTGCCTGACATTTGGCCCAGGTGTTGACACTACAGGGTACTTAGCACTCGGATTCCCTGCTCTTTCTCCTGGGACACCTGTCCTCTCACACTTGTGGCTCTGACAAAGACCCTAGGATCAAGACCCTGAGCTCTGGAGCTAGAACTGGCATCACAGCTGCCCAGTACCAAGAGGGACGAGTGTGCTGGCGGGATCCTCAGCACCCTGCTCTGTGGGCTGGGCCATCCCACCCAGTGGGAAAGGGACAGCTGCCAGGCAAGAGAGGACCCCGATCCCTCCTATCACCTGCAAAGTGGAGCACGGATTCCCCTTTCTAGCTGCCCATCCTCTCCAGCAAGGTTCTCAGCCCAGGCCAGCAGCACCAGCACCTTGGAAGATTGTCAGAAATGCAAGTGCTCAGGTGTCTCCCAGATGACAGGACCCAACCCTGAGGTCGGGGCAGCAGTGTTTTCACAAGCTCTGTTCATTTTCTGTAGCTCCTGGAGCAAGTTACCAACAACTTAGTGACAGAAAACAACACACGTTTATCACATGAGTTCTGCAGGCCAGCAGTCTGACCAGCCTGTGGCTAACATCAAGGTGGGGGCAGGGCTGCATGCCTTCCCAGAGGTTGCGGTAGGACGTATTTTCTTATATTTTCAGCTGCCTGGATGGTACCTTCTTCCACCTTGGAAGGCAGCAGCTTTAGGTTCCTCTTACCTTCGCCATGATCACAGCTTTCTCTGACACACTTAAGGCCCCAAGCAATTAGAGTGGACCTGCCCAGGTAATCACTCATCTCTAAATCCTTAACTTAATCACATCTGTACAGCCCCCTTTGCCAGACAAGGTCATATATTCACAGTTTCCATGCATTGAGACAGAGATACTGTTGGAAACCCAATGTGCACCCCAAAAGACCCCCAGAGGACCCTGATGTGTGATGCACATTGAAACACCAGCCTCTGATGGGTCATTAGCACCAAAATGTGAGCTCCCCAGACAGACCCAGACCTCCTTCCTCACACACCTGGCCCTGTGCCTGTCCCACAGTATAACTTCAATGGGCAAATGACCTAATTTGTGAATACACAAATGACTAATGAGTGTTGGCCCACCACGCATCCCCCCCCCCCCACCAGTCAGGGCTGCAGCCAGGGACCCCACACGGGACTCCCAGATAAGAGGCAGGGTACTCAGCTGCATCTGAATTTCAGATAAACGGCAGGCAACAATTTCGTGTCAATATTTCTCTTGTAAGATTTGAGATATACTAAAAGGATTTCTTATCTAAAATTGGAATTTAACTGACATCCATTATTTTTATCTGCCAGACCTGGCACTTCTGAGTGTGGCTCCAGCTGTGGCCCAGAGAGTGGCCCTAGGGGATTTACTGCTCCCTCCTGGACTCTGTTTCCCTGTCCAGGTTTCTAGAATTTGTCTCTCTCTCCTGTCCAAACCAGTCTGTCCAAACCCTCAGTGATGTGAGGGGCTTCCTTCCCCTCCATCCTCCCTTCCCTCCCGTACCCCCAGGACATGAGACAGCAAGGCAGTGGACATCCAGGGTCAGGAAGCTCCTACCGGTAGTCCAGACATAGCCTAGCTGTCATGTGATGGCTCCAGCCCTCCTTGGGGAGTGAGGAGGACACGGCTGGCTTGTCTCCCTGGCCCTGCCAGGGTCTCAGAGGTTTTAAGACTGCAGGTTGAAGCTTTACCAGGGGCCAGGAGGAGGACCCCAGGGCCACATGGTCTGTGTGCAGGGACACAGCTGGCCTGGGCTGTCTCCTCCATGCTCTGGGGACCCAGGGTCTGTACTGCAGAAGTGCGGCTGGTCACCATAATGGACACCAGACCTGTCTATCCCACGTCCTTGACATGGAGCTCTGGAAGGCAGAGCTGAAACCCAGATGCTGTTGTGGTTCTAGAAACATACAAACGTACATCAAATCTGATGTATGTATGGGACTTCATCTTCAAAACATAGACGGAAGAGAAGTCACATAAAAGATTACACACGTGATCCCCTCAGAGGAAGAAGACAGCCGCACAGACGCGTGTCGCCTTTCCTCGGAGCCTAGGCACCCTTTCATCCTCCCAATAATGTGTTTCTCTCCTGGTGACGGGTTTTCATCATCCTCACAGTCTATTGATTAGAACTCTTTTTCTGGGGTTTTAAGATATTGGCTAAAATAAGGGATAAAATGATTGGGTTTTCAAGTGATGTTTCAAAGGAGGTGTGTTCAGAACGTTGTCTCTCAGCGTGAGCCCAGCTGAGAGAAACCAGAAAGGAGATGGGAGATGGAGACGGAGGCGGAGCCCACCTGCTCTCTCCTGCCTCCCCTCCTGGTGTTGGCGTGGTGGCCACTGGGGCCTCACAGGCAGGACGTGGGGCCAGGCTGGGACAGGTGCAGGCAGCGGTGTGGGTCCCTGCAGCTGAGGGGAGGGCTGCAGATGATATTCTAGGACTCCCAGGTAGGACCTTTACCTTTAAGGGTAACAGGATACCCTGTCACACTTTCACAGTCCAGTGGGCTTCTGTAACTAAGTGCCCCGGGCCAGGGGCATATAAACGGGACTGTCCCAGAGTCTGGATGTCCAAGATCAGTCCCAACAGATTCAGTGTCCAATGGGGGCCTCCTTGATCATGGAGGGTGTCCTCTCGCTGTGTCCTCATGGGGTGCAGGGTGAGGCTCTCTCCAGGGCCTCTCTCATAACCACCTGGAGGTCCCACCTCCTAATACCTTCAAGTCAGGTATTTATCAACTTATCTCAATTTATCAACTTAGGGACGTCAGACCAGGGAACACGCCTATGAAGTGACAGCGAGGTGTGTAAAGGAGGGACCTGGAGGGCTCTGGAGGGACAGATGGGTCCACTGAGACATGGGGTGCAGGTGGAGAGCTGGCAGGGCTCAGGCAAGAACGCAGGAGAGGCCCGGCCAGGAGTGAGCCATGCCCCCAGGTGTTGGGGGCTCTGGACACTCAGGAGTGCTGGCGGCGGACTCATGTGGAGCCTTCCCTCATTGGAGTAGCTGTGTGTGGGGATGTGTCCACTGCTAAAACAACTCAAGCGTCACCCTCTCCTCGCTGGTGAGCAGGACGGGCCCTGCGTTTGGACCCCAGGTGAGTCTGGGGCAGCCTCGCAGCTCAGATGGAAACACCACACCCACCATTCTTCCAGGAATACACAACCATGTGGTTTACACAGCTCAGAGCTGAACCAGGAAAAGCTAAACTAAGGTGCCTCATGGATGTCGGCTGCAATTCAGGGACAGGAGGTTCAGAACCAATATACCAAGGTGAGTGTTGCTTTGCACTGATTCTTGAGGATACTAAATGTATATACTTTTTAAAAAAAAAAAAAAAAAAAAAAAAAAAAACTGTCTCAGAGAGTTGGGCAAGACAGAGAAGCAGCTGCTCTGAAGCCAGCACAAGGACACGGTCCTTGAGGCTTCCTTCCCAGGGGCCATCCATCACCTTCAGGGGCTCGATGAAACTGTTGCAAATATGATCAATCATCTTTGTATTGAATTAAGAATAATGGCTGGTTATTAATAGGCTCAGACTTAATGAGCAAAGTGGATAATGCAGCCCCATGTCCCCATGAAGAGGAAAGAATGTACAGACGGCTCTGCCTCTCTTTGGGCCTCTTTGACTGACACTAAGTCTCAAGGGCCTCATCCTTTCTCCATCCCTCCTTTGCTGTGTGATCTTCAAGCAGTGTCTTGACCTCTCTGGTCTCTTCATGGAAGATACTTGGCTTACAACGTATGTCCAGACGACCCAGCTGAGAGAAGTGGAGTCCTGGGCTCCAGTTTCTGAGTCCGGTAGGAAATGGCTCAGGGGTGCATCACCTGCAGTTTGGAGGGAGCAGGGACAGGACATGAGGAGAGGAGGCAGAGCTGGACAGCAGGTGCATGGCCAGGCGAGGGCACCCTTAGGCCCCATCATGCCATGTTTCCAGGAATCCTTGGAAATGAGCTCAGGAGAGGCACAGTATAGGAGCACGTCGTTGCCTTGGTTTGGGATGCCTGGTGTCTGTTTACAGCAGCACTTCTGGGGAGACAGATTGTGTTTATGTCAGGAAGGGAAGACCATGTTTTGGGGCAATCTCTGCAGCTTGGTAGGTCAAATCAACACCCCCACCCCATCTGCCTCAGCAGAGCGCCTTGGCCGCCCGCAGTGCCAGCAGCCTGGAGCTTTGCAGGGAGCAGCGGGCTCCAGGGAGGGGGAGCCCCCTCAGAGTGAGACTCAGGTCCTCCCAACATGCCTTCCATCCATCCTTACTACAGTCTCAGTGGACTGCCTGGGGCTGGTCCCTGTGCTGGGTGGTCAGGGCTCAGAGGCACAAACTGTGGATCCTGACCCCAGGAAAGCAGGGTCCAGGGAGAAAGATGGACACACAAACCTCAAGCAAAGTAGGGTCGGGGCTGGTAGGGGCTGCAGGGAGCATTGGGGAGGAGAAGGGGTCCTCGGCCCAGCTCCGTGGTCAGCTGCATTGGAGGGAGAAGGAGACAGGACACAGGGACTTGAGGAGGCTGAAGAACTGTTCTGAGAATATACATCAGTCTCATAAGGAAAATCATGTTAAATTAATATTACAAAAGCTGAGGAAACTCATCCATTTTGCTGGGAGTTGAATTTTGTCTCCCCTAAAAAGATACGTTGAAGTTCTAATTCCCAGAACCTCAGCGTGTGACCTCATTAGGAAATAGGCTCCCTGCAGCTGTAATTAGTTAAGATGAGGTGACACCAGTAGGCGGGCTCTGAGCCAGGACGCCTGGTGTCTTCACACGGAGGACGGCCACGTGACAGAGGCTGACACTGGGGTGAGGCCACTGCAAGCCCAGGATACCAGCAACGGCCAGAGGGATTCTCTTTACAGGCTCCAGGAGGATCCCTGAGCTTGGACCTCAGGCCTCCGGGATGGTGAGACAGCAACTTCCTGATGCTGGAAGCCCCCGTCTGTGACCCTTCCTGGGGCAGCCACAGGAAACTCCCACCCTTCAGAGGAGCAGCCTTTGCTTGGTGGCACTCAGCACCTTACACAGCAGTCAGAGGCCGTCACAGAGGCCGCCACAGCCTCGGTACCCTCTGCAGGGCACTGGCTGAAAGCTCCTGGGGGGCTCTGTGGAGTGGCAGCCCCTAGCTGAGGGGTCTCCAGGTGAGTTTCCAGACACTCCGCTGTCCAGACCTCCTCACCCAGACCTTCAACAGCAGGACCGAGGGTCACCAGAACTCTTGGGGACATGCAGACTCTGGTGACAAGCCACAGCCCAGGACACACGCATTGCACTATCCTCTGGCTCATCTCCAAGGACAGATGACAGGCTTCCCCTGAATGTCATGGCTACAAAGGAAAACCTTTAAATGAGAGAACCTCCCGTTCTGCTCAGCTGCCGAGGGGAACACACTCTGAGAAGCACAGCGGCCCCAGACCCGGGGGCCTTCACACACCCTGAGAGGCACAGCAGCCCCTGACCCGGGGGGGCTTCCCATACTCTGTGAGCCACAGCAGCCCCTGACCTGGGCGGGCTTCCCACACTCTGCGAGGCACACTGGCCCCTGACCCAGGGCGGCTTCCAAAGGTCCCCAGAGGGCGCCCGATGCCGCAGTAGATGATACCGACCCCGACCACTCTTGGTCTGAGCACCCCCCTGTTCCTGTCTTCCACCCACAGACTTGAGGCCTCTGCATCTCAACCACGCACTCACCGATGCTCTGTGCTCATAACGTCTGCAGAGGAGGTGCGGCAGTGAAACTAGCATGAATTCCTTCTTTCTCTGGCACAATTTCATGAGAAGAAGATCTGAGGTCTTAGCCACCTCACAAATGACTTTTTCCTTTTCTCATTAAGTCAAGAACTTTTACCTTTTCAGCCAAGGAAGCACTTTATGGCTTATCCCAATCCCCAGCAACACCACTCTGCTGCTTTGGGTCATTACTAAGTAAAATGAGAGGTGAGTGAACACAGCATTGAGGAACCCCAGCTGTGACCTGGGTGGCAGAGACACCATGGACAAAGAGCTGATTCACATCCTGGTTTGCAACTAGAGGGATTGACGGCTCGTCACACTGCTCAGAAGAGAACACCATTTACAGCTATGAATTGTTTATTTCTGGAATTTTCTAATTAATATTTGGGGACTGAGTTTGACCTTGTTAGGACTGAGTTTGACTTTGGGCAACTGGAGCTGTGCAAAGCAAAACCACAGACGAGAGGGGCCACTGAAGAGACTCGGCGCTGAGCAGGACAGAGGCCGCCTCCCCTGAGAGTGGCGGAGGACGGGGCGTCTGAGGCACACAGCCACCCAGGCATGCAGTCACTGCTCCCAGGGCCCCAGGAGGTTGCCCAGGACACCGTCTGAAAACTGCTCCTCAAGCTGGGGCAGATGCCGCTGGTGCCATCCTTAGGGCTACTGCAGTCTGGGGGCCACACGGCGCCCTGCTCCCCTGGTCGCCATCCGTCGGCCAGACCAGCGCTCACTCTGTCATACCCGTCACTGCTGCCACCATCATAGAGCCACAGAGGCACACACAACGCACCTGTCAGCCTTCCGAGTCATAACCCGTCAGCCCACCTGGGAGACACCCCTTCTCAGGGCCACATCAGTGGTGAGACGCCAACCCAGGGACAGTTAGCACTTTTCTTCTCCACAAAATGGTTTTTCAGAGGCAAGTTGTACTAAAGCAATACATTTCCTCTAAACTATTAAGTGTTCTCCCAGAAATGTCGGCTGGCAATGAGCGGGTCCGTATATTAGTTAGCATTAGTGGGGCCAAGCCGTGCTCCATCTCGTTCAGCCTGACGGATCAGGGCCTCCACCACAGAAGAGGGATATTTACGGAATTTTTCCCCCATGCTTATTGCATGCAAATCCAAACCCTTCTGAGATGTCCATAAACAGATATCATGGAGCCCGTGGCGGCTGCCACCCACCCTCCCCGACTTGCTTCAGGAATTCCCAGCATAACTCAGGGCTTTGTTCTTCCTGAGGTTGCCAGTTCCAGACCGGAGGCTGCGGGCGGCTGCGGGAAGCTGTTTGAAGGCCACTAACAAGGAGTCTGGGCTGCACGTGGAAGCAGCAGCATGGTGCTCTCGTGGCCAACTTATTCATTTTAGTGCCACTCAGAGAGATCTAAAAAGACCTGATAAATACTTAAAATCAGAGTGATCCTGAGAGTGTTTTACAACACAACTGGTATTTAATTAGCCTCCGCTCCGTGTTAGGAAGGCGTGGGAAAGACACCGTAAAGCCCAGATGACTCTCCCCCCCCAAGTACACCCACCACCCAGCCTGCTGCCTCGCGCCTCAGTGGGGCATAAAACAAATAATTTGTGATAGGCAGTAAAGTGTGTGGGGGGAGTGAGCGGGACCAGGTCCCAGGGTGGCTGTGGAATGACAAAAGGACACCACTCAGCCAGCTCCAGGGTGAGGCCTCTGCTGCCTTTAGGAACCAGCTCAGTGCAGGCCTAGGGGGTGAGGGGCTGGTGACCTGGAGGGCCCCCATGCAGCCCATCCCCAGGGGCCGTGTTTGGGAGGCTCCCACCGGGCTGGCACAGAGAGGGCCGCTCCCAGGGACGGGTGTTGCCGTGTCCAGTGTCAGGATCCACTGACACCTGGAACGGCAGCACCACCTGAGCTCTCGGCTCCTTCCCGTCTGTCTCCAGTCTGGCAGAGGACACCCTGTCTTTTCTCCTAGGTACAATGCGTGCAGGTCGGGGACGCCCACTCCAAGTTGGCCACAGTGTCCTGATTATCAGCTGCGTAGACATGATTCCCACAGAAATACACTCAAGCTGCGAAAGACACCACGGTATCAGGCCTAGCATGGCAGCCCAGTCTGCAGACCTCTCCCTGAGCTTCACGCCTCTGCTGCAGGCTGCGGGTGGGGACAGTGGGGCATTCTTCACCAACAGGTGCATCCTGTGGGCACTCCGAGCCCATCACTCTTACAGGTGTGGAGCTACCAGATGGACAAATGTCCCTGCCCAAAGGAGCTTATGTCCCAGGGGAGAGAGGTCAACAGCCAACAGCCAGCACCCAGAAAGGTAAGGCAGGTCTGCTTGGGCAGATGCAGGCAATGGTGCCAAGGGGTCAGGGAAGACGGGGCTGGGCCACCCCAGGAGGGCAGGGAAGACCAACGGGCAGTGACGCTCTGGCAGGGACCAGCACTGGGGGCGAGCCTTGTTATCACCTGAGGGAGTGTCCAGGCAGAAGGAGCAGCTTACAAAGGCCTGGGGCAGACAGATGCCAGGAGTACATTGACCAGGGCCCACGGGGGGGAGAGTGAGGGCAGAAGAGGGCAGGAGGAATGGCAGTCTGACCCCACGGGGCCCACAGACCTCTGTTGGACTTTGAGTCTCACCTCCACTGAGATGGAAACCACAGGGAGGTCTGAGCAGAAGGCGACAGGATATACCAGGATTTAAAAGGTCTCTCTGGAGATTGTGTTGAGATTAGGCAATGGGGCCAAATGGGAAGACTGGTTAGGAAATTCTCCTGCCGGTCAAGAGACATGGTCAGCTCTAACTTGTGTCAGATGAGCTGGGCCAGCCTGTGTTAAATATTTAACATCCTGAGTGTAGTTTCCATGTAGGACACATCTCAGCTCAGACCAGCCAGGCTCCATCTGGGCACTTGGGTGCCATGTGTATGAGGTGGCCCTATGCAGGCCAGCACAGTCCAGAGGTGCTACAGTCCCAGCAGGTGCCAGGTGTGTCCTTGTCCATGTCAGACAGATTGCTGGCCCTGCCCTGCTATGTCTGCGGCCGTGTAAATGGAGCTTCTCAGGACATGAAGCAAACAGGTGAAGCTTCAGACAGGACCTCTGCCTGTGAATACGTCCGCTGCCCATCCAGCATCTGCATGTAAACATCTGTGTCAACCGTCTATTATGTGAAAAGTTACCCAAAGTTGAGTGGCTCGAAACAATGCCCATTTCATGGCACCACCATGGTGTGGGCCAGCACTTTGGGCTGGGCTGGGCTGGACAGTTGATCTTCAGTCTTGCCTGGGGTAGCTCATGTAGCCACCGTCACCTGCAGGCTGATAGGGACGCAGTGATCCAAGATGACAAGCCCAGTGTCTGGGGCCAGTGCTGGCTCAAGCTCTCTGTAGCCTCCGAGGTAGCCATATGGCTACGCCCTGCTGGGGAGAAAAGCTCAGTAATAGCTTTTAACTTGGCGTGCATGCTCTGTGATAGAGACTGGTCTGTCGCCCCAGCAGGATGAAACCCACCACTGCCATAGCTGTGCTGGAAAAGAAGACCCTCGCTGTCCTGTGGGAGACCACTCCCAGCATCACCTCCACCCTGGGATGACCAGCTCCAGCGAGCACACTTTCCTGCAGAGCTGCCACCTCCCGATCTGCAGAGGGGCATCGGCTCTCTGTCACCTGGGTCCTCTGTTCCCAGACCTCATGCCAGGAGGGGACCAGGGCTATGGCCTGTCACATCAGAAAGAGAACCTGGAAATCAGAGCTGCAGAGATCGGGCAGCCCAGCCTGCTCACGAGACAGACACTGGGGTTGGGGCGTGCCAAAGCATGCAGCAAAGAAAAGGTGGGCGGGAATGCTTTACGGCTTCCTCCCACACCTGGAAGATTTGTGGTTGTCCCCATGAAGACATGAGCCCACACAGCAGTGAGGGCTAGAATCACATCTGCAAGCTGCCTGACCAGAAGTGAGACCCAGCTGGCCTGACGTGAGTGGGCAGAAGGCTTAGCCACACCATCCGCTAATCCACACGCACAGTGAGGCTGCCTCTAATCTCCCCAGTGTGAGAAACAGTGATCTCTGAAAAAAGCCCGGCCAGTCCCCTAATGCCCAGCTCTTTATAAGAAAATCTTATTACATGGAAGTGTGATTTGTTTGGTTTGTAACGGCATTGCCCACAAAGGAAATTCTATTACTCTGGTTTCTTAGCTGGTTGCAACAGAGCTGGGGCTAATCCAGAGAAGGCACCATACTCAGCACAGTGGGACCAGGCTCGCTGCCGGGGGCCACATTGTCGCCTTGTACACACACCCATCTGGGGAGAAAGTGGCCTGACTGGGCTTGAGCCCTGGCTGGCGACTGTGTTCACGCTTAATCCTCTGGTTGGAGTCCCAGCAAAATGTTTTCACTCTATTTGGTCAGTTTATAGGGGGGAAGAAAATAGAACTAGCTATTTGACTAAATTCTTCCTTCCCCCACAGTTGTCACACTCAGCCCCTGGTCTCAACCCCGGGCCCCAGAGTATCCTCCTCACCTCGTGCCAGGTGCAGCGGCCCTCCCCGCTCTGCCAGGCAGGGTTCCCAGAGGCATACACCTTCCTGTACCTGTGACTAAGAGCTCCCAGGCTGACAACCCTCAACCTGCTCTCCCCCATCTCTGCCTCTGACAGGACACCTGGAACAGGGCCCAGGTGGCAATTGTCGTCAGGGGGATGACAGGATGAGTGGTGGGAAGCAGGCTGGATGATGAGGGTCAGTGAGAGGGTCAATGCGACAGAGGATCAATTGACACCTGTACCCCAGCAAGCCCCTCGCCCCCCAGTGACACAGCCCTGCTCTGAGATTCCCAGTGATGAAGGACTAGCAGCCGCCTGGCCCTGGCCCCTGAACCTGCTCAGGATGCTGCAATTCCCCAGCTGATTTTAAAATTCCATGAGTGCTCGTGCAAGTGGTTCCAGTGTTCCCCAGCTGGTTCCTTTATGCCCAACATCAGAGACTCAGCATGAGCAGCCACCATGTCCTCCTGTGAGACAGCAAGTAGCTGCACCCAGGACACTTGCCATGAGCCACTGTTGCTCTTACCCCTCCACCACATCCACAAAGGGGCTGGCAGTCCCCTGTGCAGAGCCCTGCTCGGGGCTGGTTCCCCGAGATGGGTCAGCCCAGGCCTGGCCTCAAAAATGCACCATTCAGGGGGGCAGCGGCAAGGGGCAGCAGCAGGGTCCTGGGACAGAGGCCACACAGGTGGGAGGCCCAGCTTCATGGGAGCTCTGGGTAGGGTCTCCAGCCCCATCTGGGTTCTGGGGAGGCTGCCTGACGTCCCAGTGGCTGGATCTTTCCTTGCCAGCTCTGTGTGTCCGCCAAGCTGGTGTAAGGTCTCTCGTGGACCCCAAACATGCAGACACAGACACACATGTGCGTCCATCACACGCATGTACACACACAGTCGCATTACGCACAGACGTGCACGGTCACAGGAGACACATGTTTACACACCCTGAGCCCCCCGAGGCTCCCTGGGCTCGCCCAGCTGCTGAGCACCCTCAAGGACCACCTGAAAGTCTCTCCTGCCTCCTTCTCTGTGTCAGCACCACCCTCCAGCTCTCTCCTCCTCTCTCCCCCTCTTTCTCTCCCCCTCTCTCCTCTCTCTCTCTCTCTCCCTCTCTCTTCCCCCTCCAGCTCTCTCCTCCTCTCTCTCTCCCCACCTCTCCTCACTCATGTGAGGACACAACAAGTAGGTGACCATCACTAAGGAGGGAATAGGGGCCATACCAGAAAACGAACCCTGCAAGCCTCGATCTTGGACTTCCAGCCTCTGTTTTCAAATGATAAAATCTACAGCAGCTTTTTAAAAAGTTTTTAATGAGAAGCTCCCTAAAGTAATAAATTCTGCATTCCCTCCTAGGCCCTTGTATTGACTGGTGTGATCAAGTGTTCCCAGACAGGTTTTTTGTTTTTTTTTTTTTTTCAATGTATAAAAGGTTCCTTGACAATGAGCAAAGTCCTTAACTCGTCTCAAACACTCCTTTACTCCAGGGTTTTAGAATTACAAATACCGATGTCCAATCAGGTTTGGTTTTGTTTCATAGACAAAAGTAGAGTTGAGTTAAGGGAGGACATGCCCTTGCACATTGCGGCTATTAATACAGAGTCCCAGAAGAACCGAGGTCAAGCCCTTGGTGCAGGTGGTTCAGATGGGAACTTCTCTGCCAAAGATCAGGGGGCTTTGTGAGTTGTCTGCTGATTAACCAGGTTCTGGGTCTCTCGACTACCCTGCCACCAAGGGGAGCCAGTGACCTTGAACTGTGCTTAAAGTCACAGGGGAAGCCCATATCCCATAAGAGAGCCCGAGGGCAGAGCCACAGAGGCACAGAGCCCGGAGGAGGGTTTGACTTTGTCGTTTGGGGTTTGTACTTTTGTTTTTGGTGAGAACTGTGGGGGGAGGGAGGATGGTGAGTAATCCCAGGAGAGCCAAGGGCACTTCCAGGAGCAAGGCAGGGCAGGTGGGAAAATTGTGTTTGAGTCCCTCCCATTCACCCTGAGGGGAGCCTGCAGAGGGTTTTCCCTTCTGGGTCAGGGTGCCCAGGGCCAGCACAGTGGACAAGGAGAGTGAGCTACTCCAGGGAGGGAGGACAGTCAGGAAGACACAGCAATGGACCCAATTAGTGCCCAGGAGACCCTCAACTGGGGCAGGAGATGGAGAGACTCAGAGAGATAATTGAGAGTAGAATCAGCAGACGCTGCCACTGTGGTGTGAGGTTAGTAGAAGCATCAAGATGGCTTCCAATCACTCTGCCCCGGGCAGCCTCTGGAAGGGTAATCCCATTAATTATAACAGAAATGTAGAGGACAGAGCCGGCCGCTGGGCTCAGAGCAGAAGCTCAGCGTGAGACATGGTCTGTGGTCTTCAGGGACCTGGAGGTGCAGAGGATGCGGGCAGTGGGGACGCCTGGTGACAGCACAGAACCAGGGCCTTGGTGGAGCTGAGAAGAGTCCGGAGGGCAGTGCCAAGGCTGGTCCCAGGGCCTAGGAGGAAGAGGGAGGCGCCAGGGCTGAGCAGAGGCTACAGGGCCTGAGGGGTCATTGCTGTGACCACGTCCCCTCCTCTCATGGAGCCGCCCTAGACTTCCTGTCCTCACACCTGCTGAGAGATTCTTTCATTGGTACTGTCGTTTTAAGAAAAAACTTCCAGTTAATGTTAAAACACAAAAATGTGCTACCTCTAGTTTCAGTCTTAGGAAAACGTACATTCTTCAGTTTCTCAAGGGGAAAAATTCTAACTTAAAATTGACAGTCATAAGTTGAGATACATAAAGCATAGACTCTGTTAAAGGGAGGCTGGAAATGCTGGAAACACTGCCTGCCCGGCCCTGCTGTGTCCCAGAAGCCCCTGCTCCCTGTCCTCCAGCCCCTGACCCTCATCCAGGCTTTCCCGGCCCCGGGGCAGGTCTGCAAGGAGCCTCCTTCTCTGCAGCTGATAATTGTCATAATCGTCAGAAGCGAGACTGGCCTGAGCTCATCAGACCTGGAAAGTAAAAGAGGCGTCTGTGAAGGTGAAGAAAGAGAAGAAAGGGAGCCACGGACAGAGCCGGGGTGGGTTCAGCCCGGAACTCGGGACAACCGTCGGGGGTGGGTGCCAAAGCCAATCACAAAGACAGAGCAGAGCCGTCCCAACCTAACGCTGGCCCTAAACCTCGAAACCCCAGCACAGCTGGCGCAGGGATCTGGGCAAACCACAGCATCCACAGCAACCGAAGCAGAGGCGGATGCCGCTGATCCCCCAAGACTCAGCAGGCCACGGGAGACCTCCTGGGGCACCCACACATCCCTGCACAATTGCCCGGGCTGTCGTGAAGTTCTGCTGTGACCAAGTTTAACAAACCTCCCCGTCTTCTGAAATCAGTCACTGGCAGATTACTCACACCTGACTCCAGGGCAACACGTATTAGAATGGCCAAAATCCAGAGTGCTGACCACAGCGAAGCCAGGGAGGACTCGGAGCAGCAGGGCCTCTCCTGCACTGCTGCTGGGACCAGAAGGGGTGCGGCCACCTTGGAAGGCGGCTGGGCCACTCAGCATAGTCTTAGCACGTGACCCAGCAGTCACACTCCTGGGCACTTTGCCGAAACTGTTGAAAGCTATGTCTATGCAGTCACCTGCATGCAGGTGTTTGGAGGCGGGCAGGGTGTCTTTCAGTGGGTGCCTGAATCAGCAAACTGTAGTAGGTCTAGTCAATGGGATATTATTTAGCTCTAAACAGAAATGAGCTATTTAGTCATAGAAAACATGGAGGGACCTTAAATGCATGTGACTGCGTGGAAGAAGCAGATCTGAAAAGGGCACACACTGTGTGACCCTAACACTGTGATGCTGTGGTAAAGGCAAATGACAGGCCAGTGCAGCATCGGTGGCTGTGGGAGGCTGGACGAAGAACAGGCCAGTGCAGCATCAGCGGCCATGGGGGGCTGGATGGAGGACAGGCCAGTGCAGTATCGGTGGCTGTGGGAGGCTGGACGGAGGACAGGCCAGTGCAGCATCGGTGGCTGTGGGAGGCTGGACGGAGGACAGGCCAGTGCAGCATCAGCGGCCATGTGGGGCTGGACGGAGGACAGGCCAGTGCAGTATCGGTGGCTGTGGGAGGCTGGACGGAGGACAGGCCAGTGCAGCATCAGCGGCCGTGGGGGGCTGGATGGAGGATAGGCCAGTGTAGCATCAGCGGCCGTGTGGGGCTGGACGGAGGACAGGCCAGTGCAGTATCGGTGGCTGTGGGAGGCTGGACGGAGGACAGGCCAGTGTAGCATCGGCGGCCGTGTGGGGCTGGACGGAGGACAGGCCAGTGCAGCATCAGTGGCTGTGGGAGGCTGGACGGAGCGGGAGGAAAGAGTGAAAGGAAGTGGAGACGCTCAGGTTGGTGACAGCACACGGTGATGGTGGACACATGCCATCACACCTGTCAAACCCGCAAAGCCCACAACACCACAAGCGAACACTGGGGTGACCCACAGACTTGGGTGACAGTGACATGCAGATGGGCCTCCATGGAGGGAGTGTGGCGGGGGAGAGAAGAAATGGGAAATCTCTGCTCCTTCACCTTGATTTTGCTGTGAACCCAAAACTGCTGTTAAAAAAAAATAAAGTCTTAAAAAAAAAACAAAGACAAGTGAGGCACATAGGAGTAAAGTGTGTGAAATTAACATGTTTCCAGCTGAGGACGTCCCCAGCCTCTGACTTGTACACTTCCCTGGGCCGCATGCCCCCGCTGCACCTCTGAGCCCTCAGGGTGGGTACCTGGCACGCTGCAGGGTAGCAGGAGCATTTGCATGGTGTGATCAGAGGATGAGGGAGGGGCCGGTTCCTCTGAAGAGAGAGTGGCCGGTCGTGCCTGTGGGGGGCAGAGTAGATGACAGCCGTGATCACAGAGCAGAAGCCAAGCTCCTCGGATGCTCCTGCCAAGAAGGGCCTGCTGCAGAGGGGAGGGGGAGGAGGAGCACAAGGCTGTCAAGGTGCAGAGCAGCACACGGTCAGTGTTCCTATCCACCTGGAAGGTAAATGGCCCTTTCTGTCCTGAATGCCATTTCCAGAATGTGCCCTGCTTCAGTGGCAGTAAGTGAAACTGTACCTTGTTAAAGGAGAGGAGTTTCGGAGATATTTTACACCCTGGGGCGACCGCCAGTGTGGGTTTTGAAGTGTTTTATACTAATACCAGTCAGCCAGTCATAAAATAACCACGGGGTTGGCAGGAGTAACCCAAGTAAATCTCAGACAAGAGCCTCGTCAGAGGGGGGAAGGAGGGACCACGGGACCCTGTGGGATGGAAGTGTCCCACACCAAGTGCTCCAGTTGAGCAATCGGTTTAGCGCATGTTACTGGTATCATAGAAGTATTCCACAGCAGCTTCTATCCTGACACGCATTTCCAGTTGGGTTTCCAGCAAAGTTCAACTTAGCCTTCAAGAGCCCTAAGAATTATTTATGTGACCCCTTTAGGGGTAAGAGCATTTCCCACCTGATGTCCCGTTTCCTGGGGTCCCCGGGGAGCTCCCCATTTAGTGTGGAAGTATGAGTGGATTCTGGGTGCTCCCAAGGAGAGCCTCACACCTGGCAGTTGTCCAGCAGATGTGGGACCCGGGGAATGATCCACATCTCTCTGGGCCCAGCCCGTGCAGCCAACCCCACGTCCAGGCAGTGCAGGACGGCCCTGACTCTGCTGTAGACACCACACCACAGGCTGCCAGGGCTGCAGGACGACCCCCCACGAGGGGAATAGCAGGGTTAGTGTCAGGCCCGGGGCCAGGCACCTATCTGCACCCGGGATCTCCGGGCATGACCACCAAGAAGAGAAACGCAGTCTCAATGTCAAGCCCAAATGCACTTTAGTCCCAGACTAACTTCCGAGAGTGATGAAAGGTGTCTTGTCTTCCCCTAACTTTTAAGAAATTATTTTCTTCATAAAGATAATATGTTTTTAGCATAAAAAATTAGAAATGCACAAAAGTCCAGGTAAAAGCATGCATTGTCTAACACCCAGCAACAACCCCTCCTGACCCCAGTGCGCTGGGCCTCTGTCCTGCGGCACCCTGGACATGTAGGGCCGGAGGTTTTGCTGAGGCTGCTGTCTGGGAATTGTAGATTCTGAACCACATCCTGGGTCTGCACCCTCTGGAGGTGCCTCCTCTGGTCTTGGCCATCAGAAATGTCTTCCAACATTGCCAACATGCTCTGGGCGCAAAACTACCTCCAGCTTGTAAGGTTCCCCAAATGAGGAGGCGTCTGGGGGAAGGGGGGATACACAGGAACAGCCTGAGGGATTGAGATTAGGATGTACTCGGATATGTCTGCCTGGTTACAGGATAGAAGTCACAAGGTCAGAGCTACAGAGGGACAGAGGGAAGAGCCCTCCAGGAGGCCTGTGCCTGCCCAACCCAGAGGCCCCAGATCCAGTCACTGAAAGATGACGCTGAGCTTTCTGTCACTTACAACCGACAAGGCCTGGTTCACCAAGGGGACTCTGGCCTGGCATGTTTGATAACTGTCCCCAGAGGGTTTGAAGCAGGGGGCTGGCGGTGGGGATGACAGATGAGCCCTCCCTGCTGCTCCTATCAAGTGAACAGGAAATGAATGCAGAGAATTAATAGAAGGTGAAAGCGACAGATTTACGCAGCAGATGGCTTGAACTGTCTAGATGCTGCCGCTCAGCACTCGAGGCAGCAGGACAGCACTCCAGATAGAAGGGTGGAAGGCAGGCTTGGTGACGCACACAGCAAGAGCCTGAGCCTTGGTGCTGCTCTGGGTTCTGCACAAGACCCGCCCAGCTGTGTGACGTTGGGTGGGTCGTTCACCTGGACCTCAGGCAGGCACTTCACCCTGACCTTGGGCAAGTACTTCATTCTGACCTTGGGCAGATCATTTCACCTTCAAGGATACTTGTCTCCTCACCAGTAAAATGGAGATATTAGCATCTCTTCCAGGTCACTGCAAGAAAGGATGCAAAATGCTAGACCAAGGCCTGGTGCAAACAGCAGATATCAGCACAGAGCCTGTCACCAGCATCATTATTATTGATCTCCAATTACTTCAATGAGCACTTAAGCAGAGCAGCTAACCACCTCCCCTGCCAGGGGCCCCACAGCCCTTTGGGAGATCAACTGCAGGTGGTTGGAAGGCTGTTCAGGATTCAACAATCACATCGCTTGGAATTACGCTGGTAGGAGGGTGGAAGCCCTGTACCAACGCAGAGGTGAGCACAGAGCTCTACCCCCGGGGCACTCTGAGCTGCCTCCAGCTGGACAGCTCTGGCAATGAGGATTGAGGTGCTGGTTCTTCTGGTGCAGGACACCACCTCTCATAAGTGCATCTCTCACTAAGCATTTCACAATGTGCATCCCACTGTCACCACAGCCCCGAGAGGGGTCAGACGCCTTCAGCAAGTGCCACAGCCTGGGCAGTTTCAACAATAGGGATTTATCATGTCTCACAATTCTGGGGCGCAGCAGCCTGAGATCAAGGCCGGTTTAGGAAGCCCCTCACCTTGGCTTGTTAGAGAAGCCATTTCACCATGGGTCCTCACAGGGTCTTTCCCGTGAGTGTGTCCTAGTCTCTCCCTGTATGACACCAGACCTGTGGGGTTAGGGCCACCTGTAACGTCCTAGTCTCTCCCTGTAGGGCACCAGGCCTGTTGGGTTAGGGCCCACTGTAAGGATCTGGCTTAACCTTGATCACTTCTGTCAAGATCCTGTCTCCAAACACAGTCACATTCTGAGGTCTTGGGGGTTGAGAGTTCAGCATGTAAATTTTGGAGGGCACAGTTCACCCTGTAATAGGTGGGTTTATGATTCCAAATTTATAGGTGAGAAACGGCACCTTCAAGGATTCATCCTCCAAGGCCACAGCTCCACTTAGTTAAGGCCTCTTAGCCTCTTGTGTCCTTGGCTGTAAGAAGCATCCATCCAGCTAAAGCTAGCCGAGCCCATGCCATGGGCTCTGTGCAAGCTCCAGTAGCCTCTAGGGCTATCTCTGAACCCAGCCAGACTGGGATTAGTAAGGCCTCCCGGGAGGTACAAGTGAGCTCCCTGGGGACTAACCTGCTGAGGCTTCCCACACGTGTCTTCTAGACAGGCACCTGGCCACAGCCTACAGCTTTATCCCCAGGGGAGCCCCAAGGGGCTCTACCTACTACAAATTCAGCTTGAGGGCAGAGATCAGAAGGATACCAAGGGGACTGCTTGGAATTCAGGACTAGAAAGCCCCTCGCCTTCAGAACCAAAGAGGGCAGTTCCTGCTCTGAAGAGATTCAGGTCCCCACTGAGGCTGGTGCAGGGGACACAGCACCATGAGCATTTGAGAGCATGGAGCAGATCAGGGACCCATGGCAGGAAAGGGCAGTGCTCTTCTGGAGCTCAGAAGAGGTCCCCACTCACTCCAGGCTTGTCAGTATGAAAACTGTCCAGGGAGGTGGGGGGGGGGGGGTCACACACACCTAAGATATTCAGGCCCTTGCATGGGGCCCCTCCCTACCAGGGGCCTAGGGGCAGCGGCCACTGCACAGGGTCCTCTCTGTCCAAGCTACAGGGGCAGCAGCCACTGCACAGGGTCCTCTCTGTCCAAACTACAGGGGCAGCGGCCACTGCATGGGGTCCCTCTCTGTCCAGGCTCCAGGGACAGTGGTCATGGCATGAGATCCCTCTCTACCGCGGGCCCAGGGGCAGCAGCCACTGCATGGGGTCCGTCTCTGTCCAGGCACCAGAGGCAGCAGCCACGGCACAAGATCCCTGTCCACCAGGGGTCCAGAGGCAGCAGCTGTCTCTGTTGCCCCATGAAGAGCAGCAGAAAATCCCGCCCCAAAGTGTGCAGCTTTGTCCAAGGGTTATTTGAGCTGAAGCAATGGAGGAGAAGCAGCCACAGGGAGAGCTCCCGGCCTCCCTCGTTCTCCTGAAAGCGAGACTCGGATTATCAACTTGTCCCTCCTGCCCTCTCTGCCAGGAAGGACAAAAGCTGATCACCTGAGATGACAGTGGGTCCTTACCAGCCCGGGCAGCAGAGGATTCCACACATTTCACAAACTAGCCTTTATCTTCCCCCCGAATTCACCTTCCCCCGATTTACTCCCCCCAGAGACACAGAGCCATTTCATGTCCCTCAGTCACCATGTCCCTCAAAATGACTGTTCTTTGATGAAGACCTTTACAAGCCAAGCGCCAGGGCCCTGCTTTAGACCCGTTCCATGGTACCCCCATGTGTCCTGAGACATGCATGTTAACAATGCCTGTTTGCTTTTCTCCTACTCAGAGGGCAGGGGGTACATTGCTTTTTTTCCCTTACACCTCACACCTTGCCCACAGCAAGTGGCCGGGCACAGCTGTTGAATGAGTGAAGGAGGGAAGGGAATGCGGAAGTGGACTCAGGGCCCCGAGGCCCTTTTGCAGCTGTGGTCCATTTCCAAAGTGCTCCTTATTGGGAGGTGCCTGCTCAGTGCCTCCTCGTCCCCGGGCTCACCCGAGCATCTGCTCCTCCAGGCTCTTTCATCACCTGTGTGGGTTCAGTGTCACAAGCCAGCACGTTAGTTCTGATGGGCAATTAGGTGTGAGTTTCCTAATTGCGTCACTTTAATTCTGATATGAATCAGGGCCTGATGGCTCCTAATGGGCAGGCCTCCACATCACTCAAGTGCAGCCTCCATTTCCACCAGAAATCTGATTACTCGTGTGCACTTTCCTGTGGATTAATCTGGAATTTATATTTCAACGAGGGGATCCATCAAAGGATGATTTCTGTTCAACACTAATTAGTCTAATTGGTTACCATGATGTGAAAATTAGCTTGGTGCCACCAGTGCCTGTTCTCTATGTTCGGGAAGGCAGGTGGGGTGACCCAAACAGCACTCACAGGACAGAGAGGTGTTCACCTCCCCTCATTGTCACTCACCCACCGTCCCTCACCTTGTAGGGGCGACTGGTGCAAGACCCCCAGTGGCCACTGGCCACCAGTGTGTGGTAGGCAAATGGAAGGCTCTGTGCATCACCACCCTTTCTCAGTTGTTCTGGGGAAGAAAACTCCCTGTGGACCAGGTGTTCACCTCAGTATCTATCAGATGCGCCAGGCTGAAGGTTTCCTACAGGGAAAGCTGGGCTCCTAGCCTGAATCTGCAGTGGAAGTGGCCAGGACACACCGGACACACCGGACACAGGGAGGCGTGTTGACTGACAAACTCACCCATCAGGTGGGCCAGCAGCCTGTGCGCTGGGCAGCCCCCACCTCTGGAACCCCCACTGAGCTCTCGAAGGCGTGATGCCAAGTGTCTGTGGCCTGCTGTGGCCTCCTGGCTGGAGAGGGCCGGGTGAGAAGGACAGCAGAACACTAGAGGTTTACATGGATGTCGTGTTTTTCTCTGACCTGCTCATGAGACCTCTTTCTCTCTGGACAGCAGCTCCAAACTCCAGCCCTGCCCTGACAGGAGTCCACAACGTGACTTTCAGGGATTTTACCCCTTGTCCTGATGGGTGGCCTAATGCCTAAGTGCCTCACTTGTGACCAGGTGTCCCTCTCACAGGGAGCTTGTTTATAGGGCAGATGCCCTTATGCCTCTGGTCTGACCTGCGTCTAGTTTGTTCCCACCAAGACAGCCACTCTCTAGGGGAGCCCTGACCCAGAGTGAGTTAGACACACACACACACACCCCAGTGTGTGGTTCAGGAGAGGATGGAGGAGGCAGCACTCCATCCTCGAGGGCCTGTGGGAGGGACCCCAAGAGGAGGGTCATCCTCCGGGGCCTGTGGGAGGGACCCGGAGAGGAGGGGCGTCCTCCGGGGCCTGTGGGAGGGACCCCGAGAGGAGGGGCGTCCTCCAGGGCCTACTGGAGAGACAGAAGAGCACTCACTGGGGTGGGGACCAATGTGGGCTACGAAAGCCTTTATTGAGACCTGAGAATTAACACAGGCAGGTCCCCCCATCCAGGGAATTGTGATTGGTAGGTTTGAAGCCAGCAGGCACAACTTCTTGGTGCTGGGACTGAAAGGGGGTCACAGCACAGGTCTGTGAGTCCGTGTGGGTGTAGCTGTGTCAGTGGGGCACATCAACTGGCCTGTGTCCAGCTATCCCAGAGGGAAGGGTCCGCAAGAGGCCCTGGAGGACCCCCCCCACTCTGGGTCCTTCCCATGGGCCCTCGAGGAAGGGCAGACCCCCGGATCCACCACAGTGAGGAACTGGGAGGAGGTGGACAAGGACAACTCTGTTGAGGTGACTGTGCCCTGAGTCTGGTATGAGAAAGCCGACCTATATTCAAAGCAGATGCTGTGGCAACGTAGTGTGATGTGCATTCACGAGGTGGTCCCATCACACAGATTCTCCTAAAGAGCTGAGTATCGGGTGGCCTGTAGGGACAGGCGGAGGCGGAGGTGGCTGGGCGATGCCGTGAGAGGGGCAGGAGCTGAATGACACCACGGGGATGGTGCTGCAGCAATGCTGGTGACTCAGACAGGAGGAAGGAGCAGAAGGACACAGCCACCCCCACCCCACGCGGAGCTGTTTCTCAAAAGCTGCTCCCCAATGTGAGCGGGTTTGTCCAGGAGGGCAGCGGCACCTCCAGCAGGAAGGGCCGATCCCGGAGCAGAAACAGATGCTCAGGATGTTAACACCCCATACGATGAGGCTGTTACCCCATCCCAGGTTGTCCATGGCCATCTTCCCCTCCAGAGCCGAGGTTCCCAAGGCCTCATTGCAGGGGAAGCCATGGAGGGGAGCATCGCCTTGACCCCTCCTAATGGCGGGGAGCATCGCCTTGACCCCTCCTAATGGCGGGGTGTGGGTGGGGGAGTGCTGGACTTGTAGGCAGCTCCTGGGCCATTCCCTGGGTACTCTCTGCCTCCCCCCTGGGCTTGCCCTGCCTAACTGCACACGTGCCTAGTGGAGTGAAAACTGCCAGGCCAGGGCAGAGGTGAGGGCTGGAGGAATCCCCAGGAGTGACTGGGTGTGTGGAGTCTGAGGAGACCACCCAGGTGTTGGTGGCAAGGAGGGACGTCCATAGACTGACCAGACATTAGTGTCCAGGGCTTGGACAGATGAGTAAGGGAGGCTAAGGAGGAGCAGTCAGGGAGGGAGGGCAGCTGAGGTGGGAAGGACAGCTGCAGGAAGGCCCTGCCCAGTGAACATCATCCTCATGACCTTGGAGTTTTGACCAGATCATGACATTGAATTTGTTCTCTGATCTCACCATATTTTGCTATGGGTGTGTACAGAGTCATGCAAGAGACAGCCAAGGGGGCTAACCAGGAGAAAGGAGACCTGTACTGGCAATATCAGTTTGCAAACCAAGAAAGGCAGTCTTCAAAGACTCAGAGCAAAGGGTAGGTTGGGTTTCATGCCTCACAGGGTCCAGATTACACGTTAGAGTCTCACATATTCAGCAGATTTGGGGGGAAAGCTGCACATATTTGTGGGAAAATAAAGCACATGTGCATTGAGTAAACATGTAGGTAACATACACCCCATGTTCACTTTGGGGTGGGCGTTTGTCATTAAAATGAGGTGAAATTTGGTTCTTTATGCCAAAAGGTGAGCCATAGGTTACAAAGCCAGTCTGTGTACAGCCAGGAGGAGCTAGGACTGGCTTCAAGTCTGCAGTTGCTTATCAGGAAAGAATGTTTATAGGGCTGGTCCTCTGTCCAACAGGGGTTATAGTGGTCTGCATTATCACTGGCAGTTAGGAGTCATCTGATAATTTGTCTGACAGCTCCTATTGTTAGGGAGGTTAGTAAGAGCGTGGTTTTTCTTATAGAGGTAGGAATTGAGAATTTTGCCACGCCCCCTGGACACTGAAACCTCCATCCACAGGTAACTTTTCTTAACCTTAGGGTTCATCTTAGTTAATAAAGAGGCGTCTATCTTGGCCTCTCAGATCACAAAATCCTCCTCAACTTGGCTTTCCCTTGTCTGGGGACCAAGGAGAGAGGAGAATCTTCCACCAGTCACAGGAACGGCTTGGATGTGTGTGGACCTGGGTGAGCTGGCAAGTCCCATTCTCTCCCCACCCGCCCTCCCCTGCAGGACACACCCTCTAAGGCTTGTGGTAGAATTCACAACTCAGCAGGTGGCAAAAGTCTTTTGTTAACTGTAAAACCCTTTGCAAATATAAGATGCTTTTATTCTATTTCTTCCCCTGGTACCAACAAGAACTTTGCAGAAACCATATGAAACAGTAAAACAAATTAGGTTTTCATCTGCCCCTCGATATGTGAACAGAGTGTAATTGAATTTCCTGAGTTTCACCAGCTGTTTTGAGCAAAAGGAAGGGTAAGTTCCCTTTGAGTCCCTTCACTATTTTGGAAACATTTGAACAATAATCCTTTAAGTTTATAGAGGAATCTCCTGGGACAAAATGTTCCCATGGGCATTGTTTTCTTTGGCCTTAACAAGGAGTCCTGAGTGGACAGCCCAGGATGATGCTGGCCTGGGCTCTGTCCCACCCTGCCACTGGGGCGGGGGTCTTTCTGTGAGTGCCCCGGAGGGCCAGGTGTGGGGGTCAACTGTGAGACCCAGGGTGCAGCACCCCAAGCATGAGGTCAGCATACCAGAGGGGCTATGGGCTCACTTGCTGGCAGCCAGTGGGGTGACTGTTTCCCCTGGACCATTCTAGATCCTTGTGGAGTTTCGGGGGTGCAATGACAGGTTGAAAGCCAGAGTGTTCTCTGCAGTGTTTCTAGTTTCAGCTGGTGGCCCATAGGTGCAACAACCTCTTGGGTACATGTCATGGCACATCAGAGAGGCTCTTAGGAGTCTTCCAGATCTAAACTACAACTCTCATGGGTCGGGCAGGGCTCGAGATAGAAGAATTGGGCTCTAGGACAGCCAGTGAGAAAGGGCAGAGTGACAGGGGGAACCTACCTGTCCGGGTATCAGCTGCTCAGCTGCCCATCCTGCGTCACTCTGGGAGTGGTGACTGAGCCCCTGTATCAGGAACCCCCAAAGCCACATGTACAGTCTAACCAAGAGAAAGGAAGGAAAGGATGTGAAGCTCTAGCATTTCTGCTCCGACTGCTCAGCCTGCCTGGAGTGCCTACCTTCCCACATGCAAAATGAGAAAAAGAACTGGACACTTCTCAGTCCACTGCAGGGCTCAGAGCAGGTCAGGCCTCTCCCCCCACTTCTATCCCTAATTATAATGTAATCAGAGAGACCCTGAGATTCTGGGGAAAAGAGCAAGGCCCAGCACCCCCTGCAGGGTCACAATTAGAGCGATTTTGCCAAGCCAGCAAAACAATTGGGAACACCAGCTCAGGGGGGTGGTTGAGAAACTTGTTTAAAAAAAGTCTTGGGCTTATGATTCGTGCTCTATCAATGTGACTAATTTGCTGTTCAATATTCCCCAATGACCATTCTTCACTCACGGAAGAGAGGAGAGAGCTGGCAACAGCCCCAAGATCTCACCAAGCATTTTCACTATTGATTTTTTGGGAACTCCTTGACTAACGGGGCCATTTGGCATGAGGATCCTGGGAATAGAAGGGAATCTCAGGCCTGGTGTTGATTCAGGAGCAGAAACGTCTGTTCCTGGAAGGGAGAGGAAAAGGTGTGTCCGGGGAGATGTCTTCCCTGTTGTGCAGACAACCACTCCACCCAGGCAGGTGCCTCGCTATACGGCCAGCACACAGCTCACGGAACACTTAGGAAATATCTTACTACTGTGGTGTAGGAAAAATACATATCTGGACTTTGTCCCTGGCTCCTGCCAGAGCCCCTAGAGCCCTGGGAATTTCCTGAGTGGTAGAAGCATCTTTTGTTATCCACAGTGAGACCGTTTTTTAACCATACCTGAGTTGGTGCTAATGAGGACACTGGGGTGGGGCCCCAGACAGCCCTGGAATGGGGTTGGTCACCAGAAAGGCCCCACGATCAGAGGGTGGTCAGTCTCAGTATCACTGCTTCTCACTCCCCAGGGGAGGAGGCTGGAGATTGAGCTCCATAAAAACTCTCTTTTTCTCAATTTATTTTTAATTGACAAAAATTGCATAAAGTAATGGTGTACAGCATGGTGATTTGACCTGTGTATGTTATAGAACCTCCACCCTATGAGAATGACCATTATCAAAAAGATGAGAAAAAGTCCTGGGGGGGGGTGTGTTGCCGAGCGAGCCCCGGCACACCGCTGGTGAGAAGGTAAATTAGTCCAGTCATTACGGAAAACAGTTGGAGTTTCCACAGAAAATTTTAAAATAGAATTATCACGTAATCCAGCAACCCCTCTCCTGTATATATTCCCAGAGGACACAAAATCAGAATGTTGGTGAGACATCTGTACCCCTGAGTTCCCTGCAGCACCACTTACAACCGCCAAGATGCAGAATCGACCCAAGTGTCCACCATGGAGACAAGGATAAGAAAATGTGACACACACACAGTGGGGTGCCACATAAAAGGAAGAATGTGACAATGATGTCCTCCTGGTCACTCACCCAGGAGGCCAGGCCACCCGAGCGCTGGGCCAAGAGGAGCCCTCCTGGCTGTGTGTGCCTGGGGTGTCACTTGGGACAGCTGGACGAACTCAGAGGACATTACATTAAGTGAAATCAGCCAGTCACGGGACCTCAGCCACCAAGTCATCTCACTCACACGCGGAAGGTGAGAAGCCGAGCTCGTAAAAGCAGAGAGTTGAATGCCAGGAGCTGGGGTAGAGGCAGGGGAAGGAGAAGTGGATAAAAGGTAGATTTGCAGTTAAACGGGGGAATAAATTTAAAATCTCACTGTGCAATGTGACGTCTGTCATTAATGGCAATGTGTCACATGCGGACCATCCTCAGCTTATGATGCCTTCACCTGTGATGTCTCAATCTTACAAAGGAGCAAACTGATACGCAGACCTCCAGGACCCCCAGGACCACTCTGCTTTGAACTTTCAGAACAGCATGCAGTAAGTTACATGAGCTCTTCAACACGTTATGACAAAACAGGCTCATGTGAGGTGGTTTTGCCCAGCTGCACTCCTGTAAGTGTTCTGAGCACGTTTCAGAGCTGAGCTGAGCGCTGCTGTTGAGCAGGATAGGAGCATGAAATACATTTTCAATTTAGGGTATTTTCAATTTGTGATGAGTTTTCCAGGGCAGAACCCATGGCAAGTGCAGGAGCATCTGTACTTAAAAACTCTCCAACAAACAGATTCTACAACTGAGAGGCTGATGGGCTGAGGTAGGGCAGGGAGCTTGCTGGCCCCACCCAAGGCCCCCTGTGCCTGGTCCCAGGCCCCTCCATCTGGCTGCTCCTGAGCTGTATCCTGTATAATAAACTGCTGATAGTAAGCAAAGCTGTGACCTGGCTCCCTCCTCTGTGAGTTTTGTGAGTCATTCCAGCAAATTGCAGAGCCTGAGCAGGAGGCATGGAAGCTCTGGCATTTGTAGCTACCCGGACAGAAGTGCAGCATCCCAGGCGCCCCGTCTGTAGCTGGTATGTGGAGTGGGGCCACCTGATAGGGCCGAGGCCTCAGTCTCTGTGGGGTCTGTGCTTACTCTGAGGACTGGTGTCAGAATTAAATTGAATTAGAAACACCAGCTGCTGTCAAGAGAGTTGGAGAACTGGTTGATGTCAGAGAAAACCATACACTTAAACAATTATAAAATTGAAAATAACTGGTAATAACATGGTCTAACAAATGTGATAATGATGTCCTTCTGGTCGCTCACCCAGGAGGCCAGGCCACCCGAGTGCTGGGCTGAGAGGAGCCCGCCTGGCTGTGTGTGCCTGGGGTGTCACGTCAGAGACAGATGCTGACACAGGGAGGTGGAAGGGCCTGCTAGCCACGAGCTCTGAAGGACGAGGAGGACAGGGCGCAGGCCCACGCAGCAGGCTTTGTAGGGGACAGGTGTCAAGTCAGCATGGCGGGAGTGACAAGTGTCACATTGGAGCAGCCTCTAATGAACTGTGCAGTCCAGAGACTTTCTTCCCAGAAATGGTTTGCCAAATTTGGGAAAGACTAGAACAGCAGCAGTCCTGTCTGACCTGCGGCAGGTGGCCTGTGGCGGGGATGAAGTGGCTACTACTTATCAAGGATTTCAGAGACCCTTCCTGGTCATCCCTTTCGGGGGGTCTATTGTCATCAGCTGTCTTCCCCGGGTAAATGTTGTCCCTGCGCCCCCTGGGGCCCTTCCGTCTCCAGGTTCTACACACCCTCTCCTGCTGCTGTACCCCATCCCACCCCACCCACCAGCCTCCTGCAGACTGGAGAGCAACTTCACAAGATTTGCACAGACCTCGCCTTTCTCGCTTGCAGCAGCCCATCTACTCTACAGGGGAGGACTCCCCGCCTGCAGGGACACCTCCATTCCTACCTAGTGCTTCGCAGCAGCAACCCCCCTGGGGGTTCCGATGAAGCCACGGAGGTGTAGCCCTCTGCAATCACTCTCCCCACACCTCTGGGGCGCTGCAGGGCCAACAGGTCAGTGGCAGGTGCTCTCGGAGCACCCACTGTGTGTGTTGTGACGAGGGCTTGGGTCTGGAGGTAAAGGGGCGTCATGAAGGAATCCACCAGGGTCCCAGAAGGGCCATGAGCATTCCCCAGCCCCACACCTGAGGAGTCCTGGCAGGAGGAGAAGCCAGTTGGACAGGGGAGTCCTCCTCCTGCGGCATCCCAGAGCTCAGCACATTGCCCACCTGAGCAGTACAAACTCTCTGTGAGAATGCTTTGGGACGGCAGGTGCTTTCTCTGGACCATTCTCAACTAATAGTATGTGAGCGGGCTCAGAGGGGCGGGGGCTGCTGGGCGGGTCTGCGGTTAAGCGTCAAGCATTGCTGGGCTATTTCCCTTTCTCCCAGCTCAGGCAGCCTCATCACATGCCTCCCAGGAAAGACACACACACACCCCACACGTATGCACACCATGCACACTCAGGCACACATGTGCACCCACCACACAGTGCACACACACACACACCCCCCACACATATGCACACCACGCTCACTCAGGCACACATGTGAACCCACCACACAGTGTACATGCACACACACCCCACACATATGCACACCACGCGCACTCAGGCACACATGTGCACCCACCACACAGTGCACACACACACACACACCCCACATGTATGCACACACACACACTCAGGCACACATGTGTACCCACCACACAGTGCACACACACCCCCTTCAATGCAACTACCTTCCCCACTACCTCCACCCAAAATTGCCCAATGTGTTAAACAGACCCAAAATACTAAGAGAAAAGGGGTCTGACACCTGTTTTTGTACTGGACTCAGAGCCCCTCTTCTAACGGCCCAGGGCACTGGCAGTCCTCAGACAAACTCAGCTTTTAGTCCAAAGTTTCATTTCCAAACTCAGAGTAATAAAATTGAAGTTAGCCCAAAATGTCTTATCCCTGCAGGAAACAGGCGAAACCATTCTAACTGTAAAAACATAAGCTGAGAACACACACAACATAACACATTCTGGGAATTAAATAAAGATACGTATGAAAAAGAGAGCCAGGAAATAAAAATATTTCACCCACTTTACATTGACGTAAGACATCAAAGTGGGCCCCATGGGCAGAGAAGAGTGGGCGGGTGGAGAGTCCCCGAGGACGACTCCTGGGCTGGGGTGGGTCCTGGGGCTGCCAGAACAGGCAGCCTGGTTGGTTCTACCAACAGTGAAAGGCATGCACAGCCACTCGGAAGAAAGACATTTCCACCCTTCTTGATTGAAGAAATAGTCCATAATTAATTAAAAGTTAATTCTGCCATTCTCTGCCGTTCTGTGGTGGGAAGGTAAGTTATTATGGACTAGCAATTCTCAAATGTGTAACATTTGTTTTTAAAAACTCATGTTGCAGAGCTGAAACCAAAATCCTTCATATCCCCCAAGCTCCCCATCCTTACGTGTTGAAGCTGTCGGGGAGCTCAGAATCCCAGCCCTGAATGAGACGGATGTCCCACAAGGCAGTTTGTATTGACATCGTTGTGTGCTGAGTGCCAGGCCCAGTGTCCCTGTGGAGAGAGCAGAGCTTCTCAGACTGACGAGGTAAGCACTGCAGCAGGGCCTCGGGTATGGATTCGCTCCAGAACGAGAGGCCCAGCATCCCCTGCCGCCCTCTGGACAGATCCAGGACCAGGTTTGGAAAATGTTCCACAGTAGGCAGGTGCGCAAGCAGCCCCCCACCTTGCTTCTGGGGTTCCGTTCTAGGACGGAGTGGTGTGTGCGATCACTTTACTACAGTCCTGAAGCACTTGAGAATGTCAGAGCCTCAGAAGAGAGAGGGATAAATTCTCAGTTCATTAAAGATTTAATCAAACCATTTACATGACTGGGGTTCCCAAACACCTGGGAAGTTGCAGGCTGATGTGCAGAGCTGGTGAGCAGCCACACAAGGACAAGGAGAGGAGCATACGGCAGTCCTTATAAATAATTATTTTCTCATGAAGCAATTAGGGATATGAACTGTAAGTGGAAAGCAAAATGGACTTTTCATCACATCCAATTACGTTCTGCTGGTGGGGACTGTGTAATCACAGAGGTGGACCGAGCCGGATTAGCACTCCCTGTGACAGAGACAACTGGGCTTTTTCTGATGCGTCAAGTGGGTGATGGCAATGGTGGGGACCAGGCTCAGGCCTGGTGTGACCGCAGGAGGAGGCAGAGCAGGTGCAGAAGGCTCCCACAGAGGCCACTGGATTCAGAGGCCTGGGGTCAGCAGGCAGCAGAGGCTCCCTGCCCTGTTGCTCGTCATCCTTTCTGGTGGCAGGAAGGTAAGAAAATGTGCCATGTGCCAGGGCCGTCAGCAGGGTCTGACCCATTCCAGAGACAGGGGCTCTGTTGGGGCTGATCGGGAGAGGCAAATAAGCAGGTGTTTTTCTTGGAATTATTTTCCTGGCTACAGCCGACAAGAGGGAGGAGGTCAGGCTGGAGGATACCCAGGGCAGGACACTCATGGACCCGGGGAGGCGGGTGGTGAGGACACAGCTGGCCACAGTCTGGCGGTGCCAGGGCGGGAAGAGGCTCCCAGGAGGAGCACGCAGCCCTTGTGCGTACCCAGGGAAGGGGAAGACAAAGGGGAAATGAAGATTACAGAACTATTGAGAGGTAAATTGCCTTTGGCTACAAAGAACAATAGCAAGGGTGGCATCCATCCCAGGTAGAGCGGGCAGCACTGGACAGACGTCCTTTGCGGGCATTTCTGTGTAAGGTCTCCATGGCTACTGTTCAAGGCTACGACTTCGCAGCCTGGCCTGATGGCTTCTCTCACCAGCATTCATATGTAAGAGCCCTCCTCCCCGCGGGGCCCTCCTGGCCTCAGTGCCAGGTTTTTTAAACACAAGTGACTCCATTCTGACTCAACAACTTCCCCAAGGCCCACCTCGGAGATCTCGGGTGCATGCAGATCGGGCCGAGCTCACTGCTTCCTGCCACTGACCCAGGCTGGTGCTGCTAAGCCTGGGCCAGACCTGCTCTGAGCCTCCTCCAGGCTTTCCGGAACCTTCCTCTCTGGTCCAGCTTCCTGCCTCACTCGCCCCGGGGCCTCCTGTTTTTGCAGGACCGGCTGCCGGCAGATGCATGGTGTCAGAAAGCTGTTGTGTGTCCACCCTGAGGCCGACAGCACTTGGTGGGGCCTGAAGCAATTTCTGGATGTGGTTCCTGTCACATTATTTATTTTTACGATGTGCTTTTGATGAAAGGCATCATTCCATGGACGTTATTGATGGCTTGTGAGAATCTGCATTAAGAATATCCACGATCTGGAAAATGTGATTTGTGCTAGCCCCGGCTCACCAGGTCTCTGGCACAGCCTGAGCTGTGCGTCAGGGCCGCAGAGTGAGACTGAGCTCCACCGTGTCCCCAGGTGGCACCAAGGGATGCCCAGGGTGATGACACCCACACCCAAGCTGCAGGAGCTCCATGCCCCGGGGACAGGGTCTGGGTGACGGGGAGCAGCTGTGACAATGACAGCCCAGGGTAGACCCCAATAAAAACAGCAGAATATGTGGCTCACTCTGATCAGGGCTGGGGAGGGGCTTTGCAGAGGACAGAGGCCGAGGACAAATAATGGGACTTTAATGGTGAGGGGCATTCACCAGGGGGAGGGGACTGCAGCGTCAGACCCTGGCCCTGACCCAGACTCACCCTGACCCAGTCTCCGCCTGGGCTTGTGAGGCCATCAGCTATGTGGCCACGCTCCACTCTCAAGTCAGAGCCACCTGCCTAAAATGCCACAGGTTACAGGTACGTGCAGGCTCCTGGGGTCTACCACTCACAAGCCACACAGCCTGGGCGGGTTCCTGACCTCACCTGTGAACTGAGAACGAGTGACAGCGTCCTCTCCCAGGCCCTTGAGGGCTGGGTTAGTTAACCTGTGTGCCCACAGCAGTACCGGGGATAGGAAGCGACCAGTGAATGAGAGGTTTAGTCGTAATAACTGTCATTATGTACAGAGCCCTTACAGCTCCGCCCCCTCTAAAGACCACACTCTCCCTCCCTCCTGGTTTGGTGGTTTGGCCCTTCCAGGAATCTCCAGACTCTTCTCCTGCTGCCCCAGAACGTCATTCTGTGCCATTATCGAGGCGTCTGCACCTCCTGGGTGGAGGGTGCTTTCCGCCACCTCTCAGGGGCCCTTTGGTACTCAGGCTGCAATGACTCCCCAGGTCTATTCCCCAGAAAAGAACTCATATGTGCACCAGCATGCACAGACCCATGTGCCTGCATGTCCCTTCAGGAGCCAGATTCTTAGAAGCAGTTGAAATGCCCAGTAAGAGAGGCGTGAGGGCAGGGTGGTGGGTGTCTGGAGTCCTAGCTGCTTGGGAGGCTGAGGCAGGAGGATCACTTGAGCCTGGGAGTTGGAGGTTGCTGTGAGCTGTGATCCAGCCACTGTGCTTCAGCCCCAGTGACAGATCAAGACCCTGATGCTAAAAATAATGAGAGAGAAGTGAGTCCATGAGTTCTGCTCTAGGATACAGTAAATACTCCACAGCTGTCAAAAAGAGCAGGTGACCCCAGGGATGTGCCGTGAATTGTCACAACTGGCTCTCCCGAGAAGATGTGGGCTTCCATAAACATGGGCGCAGTTTCCTTTGCGCTGCTCAGGAAGCCCTGAGGTAGCCTCCACTTACCACACGTTGCCTTCCTCCCGAGGGCTGTGGGCTTTCCAAGGGCCAGTCCGGGCCCAGGGTGGGTGGTGTCTGCTCTTGTTGAATGCCCAGAGCCCACACCAGGGCAGGGGTCCCAGGAAACTGCCAACAAAATACTGATGAGTATGACAGCACTGAATTTAGGCATCTGTCACCCATCCATTCCAGAGCTCGTGACATGCCACACTCAGAAAACCAAGATCAGCTCACTCAGCATCAATGCAGACTTGGCGGCCCTCTCTTCTGGCTCTCTCGCCACACCCAGTCTCCACAGCCTCCCTGAGCCCTTGTCTCCTAGAGGAAGCCCCCAAGGGAAGCTCTTCTGTGATCTGACTCCTCAGAGCCTGTCCTGCTTCTCACACTGACCACGGCCCAGCCAGTGACACAGCCCCACACATTCAGAAACAGGACCATTAGGTCTCACACAACTCTCCTGGGCTGATCCATCCACAATCCACCAGGTCAGGCCTCCCCCCCCCCCCCCCCGGCTGCATTCCAAGAGGGCACCAGGTGGACAGGGGCAAGGCTGGCCGTTTGGAGCAGGGAGAACGGCTAATCAGGAATGTCCCCTTCCCAGCTTACAGCTTGAATACTCCTGTGTTGTCTTGTTCTTTTTTAGCATTAACTCTAACAGGCTGGTTTGTCTTCCAAGGTGAGGACTTGGAGCCCACAGAACCCTGTGGAGCAGACCGCCCTGTGCAGCAGGATGAATGCTGGTTCCCACGCTCAGCCCCAGGGCGAGTGGCAGGCCCCTCACTCTTCGCTGCCTATGGACCCTGAAGCGGGGCTGGGGATGGCTTCTGCATTTCCAGGTCAGGAGGCAAAAGTCAGCTCCTTTGGGTGGCACAGAATGACAACAAGGGGGGATGAAAACAGCTCTGACTTCAAATTTCATGCTCATTATAACAATTTCTATTTCTTCCTACTCTGACCCCTTAGCACCCAGCACAGGGTCAAGTGACCAGGCCCAGCTTTGAAAATGCTGGTAGATGTGAACTTAATTGGTTGGCTCTGGGTTGAGGTCATCCTACTACCGTCAGGCTAATTAGCACGGACACCCACTGTCTATCTCGGCTGCCTCCAGACAAAGTGTCCTGAAAGGTTGGCTGCTCCCCACAGGGCCTGTGTGTGACTGGTTCCCTTGCACTCTCACAAATGTGGGTCCTGCTCGCTGCCTGCTGGTGCAGAGGCTGAGCTGCAGAGGGATAGTGCACGTCTGTACACGTCAGCACATGTGCACATCTGCACGCATCTGCACACATGCACACATTCACACCCGTGACAGAATCCACTTTCCCCATCCCGGAATCACCCCATCAGTCAGCGACACCCCAGAGGCCAGTTGCAGCTGTTTCATGCAAACATCCATCCTTCCTTCCAAGAACTGTTTTATCATTATCCTGTGTCATGATTATTTTGACAGGATAATTTGAAAGATAACTTATTGAATACTTAGTCATATTTGTCAAACAAACAATTGAAAGCAATCTGTTTCCCTCCGTCATGGAGACGCGCAGACTTCAGGGCTCACAGCAGACCGCAGGGAGTCACAGCTTCTCCCACCAAAGCAACAATTGTGGGCAAAGCCAGAAACTGGGGCTGGCCTTTGGGGAAATCCTGAAAGGTATCTCTGTCTTCCACACAGCCTATCCGCCACTCTGGAACCCTTTTCCTGCACACAGTTAGCACTTCCAGGTCGAGTGACCTAGGGACCTGCCAAGTTCTGATGGGCAGTGTAGACTGAGCTGGATGGATGGAAGGAAAAGCCCAGCCAGGCAGGAGGAGCGTGCACACCCCCATCACCTCACCAGCCACACAGCTGCCAATGCCTTGAGTGTTGGCAACGTCCAGTCGTCCCCCCCTGCCCTGAGACACATGCTCCCGACTCCTCACTTAGGACCCTGGGGCCATCCTGTCCATGTGACGGGCACAGCCCAGACCTGACTCTGCATCTATACCCACTGATTCCCTGTCCCCACATTCTGCCCCATTTTATGAAATGGCAACCCTGCCATTCCTATTCTTCACACTGAAATCCCCCACTTGCCATCCATCAGGAGAACTCTGCGGCCTCTGTCTCCAAAACAGGCCAAGACTCAGCCATGATCTCAGCTCTGGGTCACTGGCTTCCCTGGGTGACTTGGCCCCACCCTCCTCCAACAGCCCATTCTCAGTACTGAAGCCAAAGCGTCTTTGAAATCACAGGCCCCACGAGGCCCCTCCTGCACACAGAGCTCCTTGGCGCTCCCTGTCACCAGAGACAGCCGAGCTCTCACGCTGGCTGTGTGCCCTGGCCAAGTCACCGTCTCCTGCTGGTCTGAGCCCCACTCAGGAAAACTGGTCCCTTGATGTTTCTCACATACTCTGCACACAATAGGACACCCTCCTCAGGGACAAGCCATGCTCTGTGTGGGCCCCCCATGAGGTCGTCCCTGGTGTTCCCTTTAATGCCCTGCGCACAGACTCCGGTCCTGCACGGCTGATTGTTTTCAGTGTATTCAGTGTCCTCACTTATTCGTCTGCTGTCTGATTGCCCCCGGGACCACCAAAGGGTGAGTTACACAAAGGCCAGCGTGTTTGTGATCAAGGTCCAGCTCTGCATCCCCCACACCTGCCACACTGCCTGGCACCACAGCAGCTCTGCATATGGGCTGAATGAACTGACCCATATGCGGGCGTGTGGAGCATGTGGAGTGGTCCAGGGGGCTGGGCGTGTGGAGCACATGGGGTGGTCCGGGGGGCTGGGCGTGTGGAGCACGTGGGGTGGTCCGGGGGGCTGGGCGTGTGGAGCACATGGGGTGGTCCGGGGGGCTGGGTGTGTGGAGCATGTGGGGTGGTCCGGGGGGCTGGGCGTGTGGAACACGTGGGGTGGCCCAGCAGGACAGGCAGAGTGCCCGTGACCCAGGGAGAGCATGAGCCTCACTCTTAGTCTTATGGGACCACTGACACCTCCAAATCCAGGGGGTGACAGAGTTGGATTTGTGGCTTAGGCCCCTCTCTGCACAGCATGACAAAGGAGCACAAGCTCCTGGTCCTCGGAAGGACAGAATGAGAGAAACACGGCAGACGGGGAAGGGCTGTGGCCAGAGGGAGGGGATCCCTGATGCCGTCGCAGGCCCCGCAGCCTGGACCTCCTGGACCTCCTGGCAGCTCCTGCCTCCACCCTCTGTGTCAGCTGCCACCCCTTCCGTCCTCTTCACTGTCACCCCACTCTGACTCCTAGGGTCCTACTCCTGAGAGTAGGACGAGCTCTGCCTGGCCGGGCTTCCGAGTCTCTGCTGCCCCAGGAGATCCACCCTGCCGAGGAGACCAAGGGGCCACTGAGCCGGCTGCTCTGCCTTCTTCAGGGCTCTCTCCTTTAGGGTTCCCAAAGCACCTTGGAGCCACCTCAACCACAGCACTGGGGGTGAACTGTGATTGGTCGCTCCCTCCTTACCCGGAGCAGGGGTGGGACTGTGCCCCTTTCATCTCTGTCCCATGCCTCTCACAGATGGCACACAGTGAGAATCCAGTGCATGGGTATTGAATAAACACGGATAAATGGATGAATGTATGGACGGACAGATGGATGCACAGATGGACAGATGGATGGGCAGACAGACGGATGGACAAATGGACAGATGGACAGATGGACGGATGGATGAATGGATTGCTTTGTCTCCATGTTTTAGTTTGGATGAGGTTAATGCACCTGCCATTCCTGTATATCTAGACCAAAAACAATAGATGGCTTACCTGGAGAAAATGTCTGAGTCTGCAGTGATATATTTCACAGGAAAGGGGAATATGGATTACCCCCAAAATTAATGAAACATACAAAAAATTAATGATATGAAAAATGGCTTATGAAAGCAGCAAATAGCTTCTATTGACCATATGCTAAGCGATTCTCTGCCTCCTAAATCATCATAAACCATTGCTTGAAACATTACCTACCTTGGAAGGGCCGAGGCTGCGGCCTGCTCTCGGCTGTGTGCCTGGCCTGATGCTCAGCACTCAGGGCTCCACCCACAGGAAGCAGGCAGTGGCCACTCTCGTGCGGTCTCAAAGGTCCCTTGGAAGACGAGATGAGTAGTCCCTTTAATAAGTTCAATTGCTGGAGAGATGTGAATATATTGAAGTTAATGGGAGGTGGCCTCTGACGCAGTTGGCTCTGACAGAAGCCTGTGGTCCAAGCAGGATGCCGGCACACTCCTCGGCCCAGGTACAAAAGTTAAAAAGCATCTGTGTCCAGCCCTCACCAGCAGTCATGCACACGCAGCAAGCTACTTACTTCTTCGCGACACTGCTTAGTTAGAGGACAATTGGTCCACAATAGTGCATCTAGTAACAATAAAGTTCTTGCTTTAAAAAGTGACCATTTATTTCTCTGGAACTTTTGGACACACACACTAATCCACAGCTTCCTAATCTAGGCGCTGGGGCTGCTGGGAGAATAGGATGCTCCTGTGTCCCCAGCTCCAAAGACACCCCTTTCCCATCTCTGCCCCCACCCACTACTCACAACCCTGACAGCACAAAGGGGAGGGTGAAGTCAGGGCAGGGCATGGGGAGGGGGCCTTTCAACCCACGTGCAGCACCACTGTCCTTCCTCTGATTGAGCCCCAGGTAAGGACCTCAGGTGGGGTGACTCCTTCCTCTCTGGTGGGCAGTGGGACTCTCCAGGCTGAACACAACCTGTCTCTGGGGCCTTACCGGCACAGGCAGCGACTCACTCCGAGAGGGCGGCACCTGATCCTTCTCCTCTGCTCACAGGGGCTGCCTCCACCTATGCGGGACCACAGTCACGGATGGCACCCCCAATGCTAGTGCAGCTGCAGGCACCACTGGGACTCTTTTGTTACCCTCTGTCAAGGGCCCCTAGGCCCCTGAGGCCACCACAGCCCGCATGTCCCAGCCCAGTCTCTGCCGCAACCTCTGCCCGGAAGCAAAGTTGTGGGCCCCAGGGCATAGGCCTGGACACTGTCAGTGTTCTCTGCCTCACAGCTGCAGGGGCTGTGGTAACAGAGGACCCTGCCCCCTCCTCCTGGACCCCTCCAGGCATGCCCCAGCAGCATCTCCCTGCTCCCCTGGGAGCTGCTGGGGGATAGAAGTGCCCCCCGACCCCCGAGGCCCCAGCAAAGCGACCTGCAGACATCCCGACTGCCTCTACTCTGCCCTCCCTTTGTCGCCCTCCAGAGACCCCCTTCCTACGTGCCCCTCCCGGGCTCCTCCCTGAAGGTGCTGCCTGCACCTCTGGCTGCCTCGCCTCGGGCTCAGGGAACCAGCCGCTGGGGCACGGCCCCTCCCCTGCCCAGCCCCACTCCCTCGCCTCAGGACCTGCTGCATCTGAGGGCCCTTTTTCCCAGTCTCCTGGGTATTCAGTCTCTTCCCTATTCTGAATGCCCTCCTGCGACCCTAGGGGCACCTTTCTACTCAAAGTCAAGTTACTGGAAGGAGTTGTTGACAGCCTTTATCTTCTCCAGCACTGGGGAGTCAGAATAAGGTTTGCAAGAGGAGGACGACGCTGACTCGCCACCTTCTGCACCTGCAGGCAGCTGTCTTTGCAGGAAGGATACACAGGAGGGTCTGCTGGTAAAGTGGCTTTAGTCTACAGAGGAGTCTCAGATGTTTCAGGAAAAGCACAGAGTGTCCCCAGTGCATGGCGAATACACCCCAGGAAAGAAGCCAGCTACAATCTCCAGGGTAAGTAAGGAACAGATGAAAGTGTAAGGGGAAAAGAGGGAAAGAAAACATCTAGATTAAAAAAATCAGGAGGCATCCCAACAAACACAGTGTGGGACCTGGTTTATCTCAGGAGTCAGAGAAAGACTAAAACAATAATAACAACATTAGATAAATGGGAATAATGATTATTTTATTCTGTTAAGGAATTATTGCTAAATGTTTCAGGTATAATGATAGCATCGTATTTTCAATGCAGACACACACGTGTTGATGGATGAAGCTCCATTGTGTCCTCCGCGGTGAGGAGGAGGCAAGAGCAGGGTGATGAGGAAGCCCGAAGATGGGAATTTCCAAAATACAAAATTTAAAAGGTAAGGAGGAAGCTCTCCATGTTCTGACATAAGAAGGTGTGTCAGGCACATAAAGTGAAATGAATGTAGTGGGTAAGAGATGCCAAGGGGCTCCTCTCTGTAGAGTGAGAGAAGGAGGGGAAAGAGAGAGAGAGGGAGGGAGGAAAGGAGGAGGGAGAGGGAGGAGGGAGAGAGGGAGGGAGAGAGGGAGGAGGGAGAGAAGGAGAGAGAGAGGGAGGGACGGCAGAAAAGATGAGGGAGAGAGGGAGGAGGGAGATGGAGGGAGGGAGCGAGGAAAAGAAGAGGGAGAGGGGGAGGGCGAGAGAAGGAGAG